>CM038682.1:557153754-557445670 GCA_021605205.1 Aegilops longissima
AGAAGGGCGGAGATACCTCTCCGACAATCGGAGTGACAAATCCTAATCTCGAAATATGCCAACCCAACATGTACCTTGGAGACACCTGTAATGTACCTTTATAATCACCCGATTCGTTGTGACGTTTGGTAGCACCAAAAGTGTTCCTCGGGCAAGCAGGAGTTGCATAATCTCATAGTCATAGGAACATGTATAAGTCATGAAGAAAAGCACTAGCAACAAACTATACGATCGGTGCTATGCTAATGGAATGGGTCATGTCAATCAGATCATTCAACCAATGATGTGATCCCGTTAATCAAATAACAACTCCTTGTTCATGGTTGGAAACATAACCATCTTTGATTAACGAGCTAGTCAAATAGAGGCATACTAGTGACACTCTGTAGGTTTATGTATTCACACATGTATTATGTTTCCGGTTAATACAATTCTAGCATGAATAATAAACATTTATCATGATATAAGGAAATAAATAATAACATTATTATTGCCTCTAGGGCATATTTCCTTCAGGGTGGACATACAAAGGAAAATTGAACAGGAAAATAATGTGCATAATATCAAAGTACTGCAGAAGTTATATTAGATTGCTTGTTGCTGCAGTTCTAACTAAAGATAAAAATCGTCTTGGTTGTGAACTTGCAGCAACGAAAAGAAACGGGGTGCCTAATCCCGGTGCTGGCCCTCCACCCTCAGAATTCCACTGACACCACTGATGACGGGCATGATGTGCTCCCTGAGAGGCGCGAGGTCAGTATCCTCCGGCAAGCTCTCCAGCGCGGCATCGAAGTCGAGGTCGGGGTACCAGTATGCCACCTTGGTGAGAACCTTGGTCATGGCGCCCTGGCAAAGCCTCCGGGCCTCGTCGGCCAGCGAAGCCACCCGGTTGGCATGAAGCCGCTCCAAAGCACCGACGACCTTCTCAAAGAATAGGGCCAGGCTGCAATTGGCGCTCACACTCTGCTTCGGGCGTACCACACAACTGGCATCCCCATCGTGGCCAGCTGTGCGGCGGCCTGGTTGGCAACGGTGGCGAGGCGATCGAGCCAGCGGTTCTCGCCCTCCACGTGCTCCTTGAAGTTGAGGGCCTCGTTCTTCCGCATCTGCTTCTCGGTCTCCAGGTTTTTGGTCAGGGTCCCTTCACAGGCCTGGCCTTCATTCTTTATCTTCTCGAGACCCTCCAGTTTTAGCTTGAGGTATTTGATGGAGTTGTTGGCCTCGGAGAGCTCCCCGGCCTGCTGACGGCCGCGCCCTGCACCTCCGTCAAGGCGCTGTTGAGCGTGTCCTTCTCCTGGGACAGCTTCAGGGCCTGCTCCTTCAGCTCATCCCGCTCCACCTCCAGCTCCTTCACCTTGCCGGAGTGAACCAGAGCCTCGGCATCGAGTGTCTCTTTGTGCCTCTGCTCCAGCTCTTGGGTTCCCTGCGCGACAAGCTTCTCCACCTCCTTGTCCTTGGCGTGGAGTTTGGCGTCGAGGTCCGCCTCGCGCTTGGCGAGGTCCTCCTCCTGGGAGTTCAGCGCGGCCTGGTGCTGGGTCCGGGCGGCCTCGGCTGCCGCGGCCAAGCCCTCCGCCGCCTCCTGGGCCTTCTTGATGTCGGCCAGCTTCATGGTGAACTCCATGTCGCGCTTGGCCAGCTTGCCCTGGGCGGTCTTCAGCTCTTCGCTAGCTTGGCGGAACCAAGCCTGCGCCTCGGCGATGCGCACCTTGAGGTCCGCCTCCGCTTCATCAACCGTTACCATCCTGGACTTGGCCTTGTCCAGGCTGGCGAGATGGAGCACTTGGAGCCTCCAAAAGTTGGCACCCATGGCCTGGAGGATCCGCTCCTCCTGGGAGCCGTCACCACCTGCGCTCGGCTCGTCGATGACTTCGAGCCCGGCGGCGGCAAGCACTTCATCGTCAAACACCTCTCCCTCGACGGGCGTCCTGGTGCTCGACGCACCTGGAAGGTGGACGAACAAGTCGTCACTCACCCTCAGGTACTTGCCGGAGCCAAAGGCGGCGGAGGAGGAAGGCTAGTAATCAACCACCTCCTCCTCGGCAGTGGCCTAGCGGGCCTCCCCGGCAGGTCCCTTGCCGGCCTCCTCGGCAGTGGCCTTGCCGGGCTCCTCGGCAAGCTCCTTGGCGGCGTCCTCAGCAGCGCCCTTGGCGGCCTCCTCGACGGTGATCTCCTCGGCCTCCGTCGTGGCGGCCTTGGCGACGTCCTCGATGATGGCGTCCACGTCCCCTGGGTCCACCGAGGAGTGATCTGGGCACCAAAGGAGGGAATGAGGCAAGGCCAAGACCAAGGGTCAGAAAGAAAAAGGAACAGGGACGAAAGGCGAACAACTTACCAGTGCTAGGCTGGGAAGCAGAAGTTCCTTCCCCGCCAACGTTTGGCGTCGAGGCGAAGCCACCGGCGCTCGAGTTCTCCTCCTCCTCCTCCATATGTGTGGGCTCGGTGCTCGGCGCCCTTGCCGGGGACGCCCCTCGGGGCGGCGTGGTCGATGGGGGTGGCGTGTTGGGAGTAGCCCTCTGTGGCTCCTCCTGCCGCTGCTCTCCTCCTGCGCACCCGACGAGGTTAGTACCAAAGCATCATACCCCCGACACATGTCGACGAGGGGAGAGTGATGGACTTACGCTGGGGGATGTGCCGGGGACTGCTGTCCGGGCTGCTCAGCACCACTAGTGGCGCCCTTGAAGTACCCGCCGGGGCTGGCCGCCCGCCGAGGCCTTGGCCCACTTCACCCTCTGGGCCAGCGTCTCCGCGTCCCTGCAAAGGCGGAAACAAATCAACACAAGCAGCACAGATTGAGGAGACGGAGATGACAGAGAGGAACAGGATACTCACTCATCGTCCACTTCCTCCTCTGTTGCCTTCCTCTTTCTTCTGGGGCTGAGTGACCCGAAGTCGAAGGTGACCCCATGCGACCTGGGGATGATGTAGCCCGTGGGGCGCCCCCAGTTGGATAAAACCAGAAAATGTCACCTGGCACCGTTGTTGAAGAGGTCTTGGGGTAGCTCAAGATGCGTGCTGAAGGAGTCGCTCCTCACGAGCCGCCAAGATCCTGAGCCTCGGGAGGCTCTGGGAGGCCAGGAGGCTCGTGAAGGTTTGTCGCCATCTCCGCCAGGACAACGTGGTGCCTGGCCTCCTGAGCCACCAGAATGCTCCGCAAGTGGCACTGGACGGTGACAGCCGCGTTCGGCAAGCCGAATGGCATGCGAACATAGCTGTGAGGTGGACCCTCGCACCAACCAACGCGCGAAGGCCAGAAACGCCCCTGAGATGTGGCCCTGTTGAGCCCTGGAATGTCGACGCAGGCGCACAGCTCGTCGTCCTCGCCAGGACAAGGAGCTACGCTAGGTGGTGGGTGGCGGTCGCCGCTCATGGCTCGTGCCTCTTGAAGCTCCTCGGTCGCCTTGGTGATGAACTCCTGAGCACCAGGCACCCCGTGCCTCATGCCCTGATGCGGGAAGCGTGCGGCGAAGCACGCCTCTATGTGGTGCCCGAGCGCCTCCCTCGTGACGTTGTCTAGGTCTGAGGCCTTGCAGAAGAGAGCCCCCGAGCCCAGCCTGAGGAGGGTGTCGGGCGCGCCTTCCTATGCAAGGGAGGGAGGCGCCCCGTCCGTGGGTGCAAGTCCTGAGGTGGTGCCACTGGAGATGCCATTATCCTGAGGCCCTTGGCAGAGTAGTTGCTTCTTCTTCTTGGGGACAGCCTCAGGGGGTAGATGGCACCTTCGTTGTCTGGGTCCTCGACTGCTGCAGCCTGGTAGGCGTACTCGAGGGAGCACACCGTGTCCTTTTCCTCGCAGGCGACCGTGATGACACCGCGGCTCCCTGGCATCTTGAGGACGTTGTAACCATGATGAGTCACTGCCAAGAACTTGTCCAGGGCTGGATACCCGAGGATGGCATTGCACGATAGGCGAATGTGGGTGACGTCAAAGTCAATGAGCTCGGTGCGGTAGTTCTCGCGCTTGCCGAAGGTAACAGGGAGGCGGATCTGCCCTATCGGGGTGGTGGAGCTGCCGGTCACTCCTGAGAAGGGCTTGGTGGGCTGCAGTTGATCATATGGCACTTGGAGGCAGTCGAAAGTGTCGATGGAGAGAACATTGAGTCCTGTGCCACCGTCGATGAGGGTCTTGGTGACTTGGACGTTGCTGATGATGGGCGAGCAGAGCTTCAGGAAGGCGCCAGCAGTTGCCGCGCACTTGAGCTGGTCAGACGAGCTGAAGGTAATGATGCACTTGGACCACTTGAGTGGGCGCGTGGCCTCGATCCTAGGGAGAGCTGCATTCACTTCACGAGCAAATTGCTTGAAGATGCGCTGGGAGGCTGGGGCCTGAGCGCCGCCAAAGATGCAGGCGATGGCGCGCGGCTCCTGGAAGCCCCCAGCCCCATTGTCCTGGTGATGGTCGTCGTTCCTCCTCGGCAGCGGTGGCAGTGGAGGAAGGCCAGCCTTGCCTTGAGGACGGTCCTCACGAGGTTGATCCCTCCATGCGCCCTCGCGAGGCTGGTCCTGCCAGCGATCCTCACGAGGCTGGTCGCGCCACTCCTGGCGGGGGCCTCGGTCATCCCAGCGTCCTCCACTTCGTCCTCCCCCTCGGTCCTAGCCTCGATCGTTGCGCTCGGGGCGTCGACCGAAGCGCCCATCGCGGATGGCCCTGAGCTCTTGATAGTCGTTGGTGTTGTGGCTGTGTACGTTGTGGAAGGCGCAGAACGGGCGGCTGCCCTTGGATGACTCAGGGTGGTCGCGGCCGCGCTTCATCTCTGGCTTAGTCGCGAGCACGGCCGCTCCCTTGCGTTTCACATCCTTGGCCTTGGTCTTCTTGTCTTCTGGGTCGGCAGCTGGAAGCTCGAGGAGGGAGAGGCGCCCCTCCTCAGCTCTCGTGCACTTGGTAGCCAGGTTGAACATCTCCAGAGCCGTGCACGGGTCTTCATGGATGGCGAGATCCTCCTTCATCTTGACGTCGCGGACGCCATCAGAGAACGCGGAGATGATGGCCTCGTCCGTCACCTGGGGGATCTTGAGGCGAACGTTGTTGAAGCGTTGGATGTACTTCTGTAGGGTCTCTCCTAGCTGCTGCTTGATGCACCGTAGGTCGCCCGCGGCCGGCGGGCGGTCGCCAGTTCCCTGGAAGTTGCCGACGAAATGCTCGCGCATCTCGCCCCAAGAGGAGATCGATCCCATGGGCAAGTTCAGGAGCCACGAGCGTGCGCCATCTTTTAGGGCCACGGGAAACCAGTTCGCCATGACCTTCTCGTCGCCATTGGCCACCTCGATGCCCAGCTCATAGAGCTGCAGGAACTCAATAGGGTCGGGGGTGCCGTCGTAGCGCGGAGGCAGGTCAGGCTTGAACTTCCCGGGCCAGACAATGCTACGCAGCTCAGGAGTGAAGGGGCGGCAGCCTGCTGTAGTAACTAGAGCCCGTCGCGGGAGCGGAGCCTGGTCTTGGTATCCGTGTGCCGCCACCACGGGTGGCGCACGGTCTTGACGCGGGGGTGGTGGGAGTGTAGGAGCACCTTCTTGCGGCCGAGGGACCTCCCGGCAACTTCCGCCTTCATGCGCGGGCGCCCTGCACCGTGGGTGACACCATGGGGCCGCGCGCCTTGGCGCGACGGCAACGTCTTGACATGGAGGTGGTGGAGGCGCTCCATGGGCTACGTCACCCGCAGTAGGAGGCGGTCGAGGCAGCGAGAGGGACGGCGCAGGAGAGCCCCCAGAGGTGCAGATGAGCTCAGCGATGCGGTCCAGCCAGTCCTTGTAGAGGTCGTCGACGGGGCGGTAGCGCAGGAGCTCACATGCCGTGAGCAACGCGGCCTGCGCGTCCATGGGCCCGCGGCGAGCATGAGACGACGAGATGGCCGGAGTCAGCGATGGGGTAGCGGTGCGTCTGTCTTGCCGCACGGAGGGGTGCAGCGATGAGCCCTGGTGCTCGTTCCCCGCTGGGCCGATGGCGGCGTTGGCTGCAGGTGATGGAGTGTGACGGGGAGGCCCACAGACGGGCGTCGTCTGGGCGATGCGAGCGTTGAGAGCGGCCCGGTGCTCAGCGCGGGCTCGACGAGCATCATCCATGGAACTGGCGGAGCAGTGGAGCGTGGATCGACGAAGGAAAAGCTTCGGCGCACCCCTACCTGGCGGGCCAAATGTCGGATTCAGGGTTCCGGCAAACCCTTGTGAGGTTCGAACTCTGGGGTGTGCATGAAGTATTCCCTCTCCCTAGCTCGCTCGCTCAACGATCCCACGGCCTAGCTCGATGAACCCAAAGAACAGGAGACATAGAGATTTATACTGGTTCGGGCCACCATTGTGGTGTAATACCCTACTCCAGTGTGGTGGTGGTCGATTGCCTCTTGGGCTGAGGATGAACTAGTACAGTGGATGAACAACCTCAGGAGGAGAGGTGTTCTTGGGCTCGATGAGCTGGTGGGTGTGAGGATGATCTGAATGATCCTTCCCCTGCTACGGTGGTGGCTAGGTCCTATTTATAGTGGCCTTGGTCCTCTTCCCAAATGTAGGCGGGAAGGGATCCCACTGTCGGTGTCAAAACCGGCAGATCTCGGGTAGGGGGTCTCGAACTGTGCGTCTTAGGATCGAAGGTAACAGGAGACAGGGGCATGATGTTTACCCAGGTCCAGGCCCTCTTGATGGAGGTAATACCCTACTTCCTTCTTCATTGACTTTGATGAGTACAGGGGTTACAAGAGTTGATCTACCTCGAGATCGTAATGGCTAAACCCTAGACGTCTAGCCTGCATGATTATGATTATGATTGCCTCTATGGACTAAAGCCTCCGGTTTATATAGACACGAGAGGGGGCTAGGGTTGTACAGAGTTGGTTTATAGAGAAAGGAATCTTCATATCCAAATGCCAAGCTTGCCTTCCACGCCAAGGGGAGTCCCATCCGGACACGGGGGAACGCCTTCCGTCTTGTATCTTCATGGCCCACGTCACATAGCCCGGACGCCCGAGGACCCCTTAATCCAGGACTCCCTCCGTAGCCCCTGAACCAAGCTTCAATGAAAATATGTCTGGCGTGCAGATTGTCTTCGGCATTGCAAGGCGGGTTCCTCCTCCGAACACTTCAAAGTAGTTGATTACCAAAACTATATCCGGCTCCATACGATAGTTACAACCCTGGACCACAAGGGCAAAACACTTAAACAAAAAAGACGAGATGTCTTCACTGATAGTTTTGCTGGCAAGATGTTACGTCTGGCCTCTTTATTATTTCATATCGCTTTTCAATCCCCCGTTTCGCGTTACGAGACACAGCCCCCGGTGACACATCTTGTCAAAATAGAGATCGTGTCCTCTTATCACGGGATTCTCATCAATACGGGTTTGGGTAATCCAACCATGCCGTTCGCGCGACCCCTTGGGAATAGGTGAGTTTTAAGGCTCGTGGGGAGACGCTCTATATTCACCGCCTTTATAAGGAGATAAGAATCCACCTTTTTCACCCCACGCCTTCTTCTTCCTCAGCCCATCCTCGAGCTCCAGCACCCAAGTTCCAAGCTTTTTCTCCCCTCCGCAACTCTTTCGACCATGGTCGGTCTCAAGGCAAGTGGATGGCTTCTTCTGTCACGGAGGAGAACATCAAGGAGCTGCGGGAGGCGCGGTATTTAACCGCGGAAATCAAACACAGGCTTCCTGATCCGGCGCAGGTCATCCCCACTCCGGGGCCCGGCGAGAGGGTGGTGTTCATCCCCCACTTCCTCCGCGGACTCGGATTCACCCTCCACCCCTTTGTGAGGGGTCTCATGTTCTACTACGGGATGGATTTTTACGACCTGGCCCCAAATTCGTTCCTCCACATCTCGGCATTCATCATTGTGTGTGAGGCCTTCCTCCGCGTCCCTCCACACTTCGGCTTATGGCTCAAGATTTTCAACGTGAAGCCGAAGGTGGTTCAGGGGCAACACGCGGACTGCGGTGGCGCCATGGTGAGCAAGCTCCCCAAAGTCAACTGGCCAAAGGGAGTCTTCGTGGAAACCGTCAAGATATGGCAACCGGAATGGTTCTATATCACAGAACCCCGTGGCCCTAGGTGGGAAGCCGCTCCAGCCTTCAGATCCGAACCCCCGTTGAGGCTCACATCCTAGACCGACAAGGGTCTGGACTGGGGGTCGGTCAATGAAGTTCTACTGCTGCAGAAACGCATCCAAGGCATGATAGTGAAGGAAATTACCCTTGCTGACGTGATCCAAGTGATGCTAATCCGCCAAACACTTCCCTGCCAGCGGCGGCCACTCAAGATGTGGGAGTTCAATCCGGAAGGGCCTTGGACCTACAACGGTTCTATAGCACAACGCGTAAGGGGATCTGGAAGCTGCTTTTTAAGAAGCAGAAGTCGTGGCCAAAGTCATCAGACGACACCGGCCTCGACTAAAACCATCCGGCCTCTGAGGTAAATTCTAAAACCTCCGAGCATCAATTGGTTCGTCCATCCAAAGGAGATGTTGTAACGCCCCGGATTCGATGCGCCAGGTGTCTTCCAGTTATTCGCCGTCTTTGCCATGTCATGTGCTTGCGTGTTGCACTTTGCCATGTTATCATCTGCATTTCATATCATGTCATCATGTGCATTTCATTTTGCATACGTGTTCGTCTCATGCATCCGAGCATTTTCCCCGTTGTCCGTTTTGCAATCCGGCACTCCTATGTCTCCCGGCGCCCTCTTTTGTATCTTTTCATGTGCGGGTGTTAAACGTTCTCGGAATGGACCGAGTTTGCCAAGCGGCCTTGGTATAGCACCGGTAGACCGCCTGTCAAGTTTCGTGCCATTTGGAGGTCGTTTGGTACTCCAACGGTTAACCGGGTAACCGTAAAAGCTCCTTCTCTTTGCAGCCCAACACCCCTTTCAAAGTGGCCCAAAACCCAGCAAACTCGCCTCCATGCTCTCGGTCGTTCGATCACGATCGTGTGGGCGAAAACCGTGCCTCATTTGGACTCTCCTAGCTCCCTCTACCTATAAATATGCCTCCCCCTTCCAAATTCGCGGTCCAAACCCTAAAATTCCCTCCGCGCCGCGCCGGACAAAGCCCGCGCCGCCGCCTCCAGCCAACCGGCGTCCGCCACATGGCACTCCCGCCGCCAGCCGCCGCCCGGCCCGCTCGGCCAGCGCGGCCCGTCGAACCCATCCGGCGCGCGCCGCCCGCCGCTGCCCGCCGCCGTTCGCCACCGGCGCGCCGCCGCTGCCGCCTCCGGCCGCCACCGCCCGTCCGCGCGGACCCTCGCCCGCCTCGCCCGGCCTCCGCTCCTCCGTCCCGCCGCCTCGCGCCGTTTCCGGCCGCCGCCCCTTGCTTGACCTCCCGCCGCCTCGGAGCTCCGCCGCCCGCGTATGGCTCCAGCGCCCGCGCCTCTGCCGCCGCGCCCGCGCCGCCTCCTCGGGCGAACCCCGACCCCGCCGTCGCCGGATCTGGCCTCCCCGGCCCCGTCCCCGACTTCTCCGGCCGCCGGCGCCTCAGTTCCGGCGAGATCCGCCGCCGCTTTGAAAACCGTGCAGATCTGGAGGTTGCCCCCGAAATGCCCAAGTCCCTGTTATTTTGCATAATCATGCCATGTTCATCATGTTGTATCTCTGCATCTGTAGCTCCGTTTTGCGCGTGTAATATGTCAAATTGTTCGTCTCGACGAGTACTTAATTTCATTACATTGCATCATTTTCATTTGAGCTCATCTTGATGCCTGAATCATCGTTGCAAGAGTGCTATATGATGTTAACCTGCTGAAACTGTTATAACTTGATGATTTGTCATTTTTGTTGCATTTGATGTGTGCATCCTATGAGGTCGATGTCTACATGTGTTTTGTGCTATGTCATGCCATCTTCACAGTGGTGCTATCCACGTATTTTTGTGAGTTGTGTAATGAGTGCATCAAGCTTGTTAAGTAGGGTACTTGCTGTTGCTGTTTTGCATGTCTGAATCTGCTATATCATGATGCTATGTTAACCTGCTTCTACAAATCATTCTGTGCATAATCCGGAGATGTTCACTAAGGATGTTTTGTTATACATGTCATGCTCTATCCATCCATGCCCCTTGTTGCATTTATAGCTTGCTGTACCTTGTTGTAATCTTGCTCCAAAGTTGCTAAATAATGTTGCTGTCAGCCTGTTAACATTAAGTTCAATGTTTCCATGATTGTTGTTAGTGGTCCATGCACTCTATGAACTTGATCTTGCCATGCTTAGCTTCATAAACATGTCTTCTTACTGTGAGTTGCCTTGTCATGCCATGTATTGCTCTGTGGTGAGTGGTTCAAGCTCACCAACATGCCTACTTATTGTTGTTCCTGCCATGTATGAATCTGTCATATAACTTGCCATGTTTACATGGGTGCCATCATATCTTCTGATCCTTTTTGGCTCATGGTCAGTAAGGGACTCTTGTTCTATGCATTGAGTAGTGTCATTCCATGCCTTTTTTTGCCATGTTAAGTTCCTTTAGCATGTCGTTTGATAGCTCTAAACATTGCAACCTGATGTTATTTCTGCTAAAGTCTGAAACTGTTATTATTTGCAATCTTGCCATGTGTGTTTGAGCATGTTCTAGTGATTTATGGAGATAGCTCAGTGTTCATGTTTTGTCATGCTTTACCTGTACATCATGCCCATGCATTTTGTTTTCATATTGATGTGTTGTAGCATATTGTTTTGATGCTTGCAATATGCCTAGTTGCTGTTTTGGACAGATTGTTGCTATAACTTGTTTCATGTGTATGTGTTGAACCGTTGCTCCGTTTTGAGTGTGCTCTATATGAAACTTGCTTGATTTTGCATGTAGTTTCATATTATCATGTTGCATCCTTGTTTTGAGGTGTTTGTTTGATGTTTGAATGCACTTTGCATCAATGCCATGTTTAACTTGTTTTGCTCATATCTTCTAGGTCGTAGCTCCGAATCTAATGAACTGTATATGTAACTTGACTAGAATTTCGTGTAGATCATCGTGGTGCATCTTAACTTGCTGTTTAAACAACTTGAACATAAGGTTTATTCAGTTCTGGACCAATTTCGAAATTTGCATATGAGGACTTACCGGAATTGTTATATGTTGTTTCCTGCCTCATTTAAACTTGCTTTGAGGTGTTGTTCTTGTTTGCATCATATTTTGCCATGAGTAGCTCCATGTAGCCTTGCCATGCATCATGCTTGTTATGCATCATGCCTTGTTCATGTGTGGTGTGTTTAATTTGTTGTGTGCTTCTTCTCGATAGTTCTCGTTTCGTTGCGATCGTGAGGATTCGTTCGTCTACGCTTGGTTCGTCTTCGTGGCTTCATCTTCTTCATGGACTCGTTCTTCTCCCTAGCGGGATTTCAGGCAAGATGACCGTCACCTTGGATCTCATTACTATCATTGCTATGCTAGTTGCTTCGTTCTTTTGCTATGCTGCGCTACCTATCACTTGCTGCTCAAGCCTCCCAAATTGCCATGAACCTCTAACCTTTGTCACCCTTCCTAGCACACCGTTGTTTGGCTATGTTACCGCTTTGCTCAGCCCTCTTATAGCATTGCTAGTTGCAGGTGAAGTTGAAGATTGCTCCATGGTGGACAGGATTTTGGTTGGGATATCACAATATCTCTTATATTATTAATGCATCTATATACTTGGTAAAGGGTGGAAGGCTCGGCCTTATTCCTGGTGTTTTGTTCCACTCTTGCCGCCCTAGTTTCCGTCATATCGGTATTATGTTCCTGGATTTTGCGTCCCTAACGCGGTTGGGTGGTTTATGGGACCCCCTTGACAGTTCGCTTTGAATAAAACTCCTCCAGCAAGGCCCAACCTTGGTTTTACCATTTGCCTCACCACCACCTATTTTTCCTTGGGAGTCGCTCTCTCGAGGGTCATCTTTATTAGCCCCGGGCGAGTGCTTCTCTAAGTGCTGGTCCGAACCGAAGCTACTGCGGGGCCACCTTGAGGCAACTTGAGGGCTGGTTTTACTCATAGCTAGTCTCATCCGGTGTTGCCACGAGCGAGATATGTGCAGCTCCTATCGGGATTGTCGGCGCATCAGGCGTCTTGCTGGTCTTGTTTTATTCTGTCAAAATGTCTTGTAGCTGGGATTCGAGACTGATCGGGTCTTCCGGGAGAAGGAATATCCTTCGTTGATCGCGAGAGCTTATCATGGGCTAAGTTGGGACACCCTGCGAGGTATAAACTTTCGAGAGCCGTGCCAGCGGTTATGTGGCAGATGGGAATTTGTTAATATCCGGTTGTAGTAAACTTGAAGTAAACTCTTCTAAAATACACCAACCGTGTGCGTAACTGTGAGTGTCTCTTTTCGGGGTTGATCGAGAGGAGAACACGGTTTCTGGATTATGTCTGACGTAAGTAGGAGTTCAGGATCACTTCTTGATCATCACTAGTTGACGACCGTTCCTTTGTTTCTCTTCTCGCTCTCATTTGCGTAAGTTAGCCACCACACATGCTTAGTCGCTGCTGCAACCTCACCACTTTACCCCTTCCATTCCCTTTAAGCTTTGCTAGTCTTGATACCCATGGTAATGGGATTGCTGAGTCCTCGTGGCTCACAGATTACTACAACAACAGTTGCAGGTACAGGTTTATGCAATGATCTTGGCCGAGAGTGATGCTTGCTTGTTTTGGAGTTCTTCTTCGCTTGCTTCTTGATCGGGGATAGGTTCGGTCGGCAGCACTGGGCTAGGAGGTGGATGTCGTTTGAGCTTACATTTATGTTTCATCCGTAGTCGGATGTTGATCTTGTATATGATGTTGATGTATTCTTGTGGCATTCGTGCCTTATGTATGTATCCCTATGCTTTATGTAATGTTGATGTAATGATATCCACCTTGCAAAAGCGTCTTCAAGATGCGCTTCTATCCTTGGTGGGACCATTGAGTTCCTTTAGGATAGGGTCGCATCTTGGGCGTGACAGAAGTATTGAGTACTCTATCCCCAAACAGGTCTGGATCAAGAAGGCGGAGCAGATCTGGTGTCTGGCTCCGCTCCCCGAGAACCCAGCCGATCCTCTACTAATGAGGATGCTGGTCCCGGCGCCTTACCAGGCGCCGGTAAAGAAGGGCAAGAAGAAGAAGGGAGAGGAGGGCACTTTGGACGCAGTGTCCAGAGAAGCTGATGCCCAGTCCTCTCACGAGGGCGACGACAACGACGACGAGGATGAGGAAGAAGAAGATCCTCACCGCAAGGGAAAGAAGAGGGCGGCCTCCGAAGACCTGGAGGCCGAAGCATCCAAGAGGGACAAGATTACCCTCTCCGATGACTCGGAGTTAGACGCCGAAGCCATCCCGAAGCACCATCGCCGGACCAAGCCCCAAGCCGACTCATAAGTAGTCCGGGATTTTTCACATACATGCAGTCTCTATGAACTGTAATGATAACTCTAAGTTCTATTTTTTTAGTCCGGCCCACAATCTTCCCCAGCTATCCTCATCCTCGGGGGATCTGCCTCCGGAGATGCAGGAGAGCGAGTTGCCTCCACTAGCTTCCCCGCCACCTAGGGCAGATGATGCTGGCGTGTCATCCCATAGACCCTCCCCGGGCCTTGAAGAGACGCGGGGCGGTGACTTAACGGCGCCGGAGGGAAATGCCTCGGCTGCCAAGGGGCTGGGGGGTACGGCCCCCTCGGAGACCGGCGACGGGAGCCCCAGTCAATCCGTTCCCCAGCCGCATACTACTCCGTAGACCCACGCGGCTCAGGGTTCTAGTGAGCGACTCCCTGAAGGAGAGAGGGGAGCGGCGACCTCTACTAATCCGGAAGCACCGAATACCACGGCGGACGCACTGCAAAGTGCATCCGTCCTGGATGAGCACCGCATCCTGATGGGTACGGTGGCTGAGAAGATTTAGTCCGCCAAGAGCGGGCTGGACGAAGCCTTCACCAGCCTGCTAGTAGTCTTCGAGGTACGCAATGTTATGTTTTTGATCATTTTTATGAGAAATATGCCTGTATATAGATAGTAGCCCCTGAGACTCTGTTCGGTTTTTTGAAAGAAAAGCGAGCAGAGGATCAATAATCAATTGTCACGTGGTAACATACTATTTTATTTGGATTAAAAAAGGCCTCTCTGTTATCGTCGACTACCCAGTCTGCGGAAGTTTCCGAACTCAAACGGAAACTGGAGCGAGCCGATGAGGACCTAGTCCTTGTTAACACGCGGCTCGACCAGGCGCAAGGTATAAAATACATATTACTTTATGCCTATTTATGTCAGTGTTCTGTGGAAGTTCGAGAGCTACAATGCGCGTGTTTGTATAGATGGTGTTGCCGCGGTTGAGACCCTCAGGGTTGAGCTTTCCCAAGCCAAGAAGCAAGCGAGGGTAAGCAAGGCGGCCGCTGATAAAGCGGTTGCGGGTTTAACAGCCGAACAGGCCGCCCGACGCCGTTTTGAGTAATGGGTGACCGAGGTGGAGCAGAAGCTCAAGGACACAGCCCGCAAGCGCGAGTCCTTGGAAGAGGAAAATAAGGCGAAGGGGATCGAACTCGCCAAGGCCCTTCAAGACGCCAAGGAGGCGCGGTCCGAATCCCACGCAACGCACGAGGAAATCCGTCAAGCCGGACAGATAGCAGGTGGTAAGCCCTTTCTTTTCTGAGGTAAATTTGGGGATCGGTATGCCTTACTTAATCATTGTGGAGTTCTCGAGGCGCATATGCGGATCTGCGAAGAAGTCTGCGGGCGCCGCCCAATTCTTCCGGGCCGGGGAGGGTACACGCGAGCAACGCCAGTCACAGTTCACGAGGCAGGAGGCGTCCCTTTCGCTAAATGACCAGATGGCACAATGGGCAGAGCTGCATAAGATGTCCAGTGCGGCCATGGAGGACGTCATAGTCAGGTTGTGGCCGACCGAAGCCATTCCGGACAGCTACTTCGGCCTTGTGCGGCATCTCATCGATGCGCTGCCCCGAATCTACGCCGTCAAGAGGTGGTCCTGCATAGAAGGAGCGTGAATGGCCTTTGCCCGTGTCAAGATGCACTGGGCGAAGATGAAGGTCGAAAAGGGGTTAGTTGAGGGTCCTCCCGAAAAAAGGACCACCGCACACCAGAGCGCTATTTTGAGGACGTACTAAAAGGTGCCCGCCTTGTAGAAGGCCTCTAAGGATGTAGTGTTCGAGTGAACGAGTCCGAACTATCTGGAAGTTTGTATTATGAGCTAAGGCTTTTTTTTAATATATTCATGCATTTAGGAAGAATTTTATCCTCCTATGCGGCCATTTTTTTATCTGAGAGTTCTCAATCGTCGGCTTCAACCCCCATGTAGATACCACTGGGGTGTTCGGAATTGCACATGACTACACTTAACCCAACGTCTTGATCCATAAAGGAGGTGTCAGTGTGGTGAACCAGGCAATCGGACTATGTGGTTTTATAGCTCTCACTTAGCCATAGGAGTTTGACAATGGGTCTACAAAGTAGCCCCTGGTATGTACACGGCTATCCCGATACGGATGCGTTACATATGTGACCGGAAAATAGTCCTTCGCGTAATATGGAAAAATCGCTAAAGATTTTAATAAGTCGCTGAGTGGCTGACCAGCTCTCGCCGCATCATGACAGTCAATTTTCGGCTTTCTCTACTGAGGTGCTTAACTGGACGAACCAGAAACACAATCACAGTAGTTCTCCCTTTACTACTGTCGGATTTCGGGTTCTGGCAGACCCTTGAGGTTCGAATACTGGGGTGCGCGCGGAGATATTTCCCCTACCAGCTCATACGTGAATGGTTAGCGAGGGATCTAAACTACGAACGATGAACAACACAAGGGACACAGGGTTTATACTGGTTCGGGCCACCGATGTGGTGTAATACCCTACTCTAGTGTGTGGTGTGGTGGATTGCCTCAGGGGCTAATCAAGAACAATAAAAAGGAAGAACAGCCTCGCGAGGGGCTGTTCTTGAGCTGGCGCGATGAACTGCTAGGATGAGTTCGATCGCCTCTCTCTCTCTCTCTCTCTCTCTCTCTCTCTCTCTCTCTCTCTCTGTGTGTGTGTGTGTGTGTGTGTGTGTGTGTGTGTGTGTGTTCGACCTATTTTCTTCCACTCGTCGTCGTGAATCTCTTCGTGGTGGCTAGTCCTATTTATAGAGGGAGGCCCTGGGCCTCTTCCCAAATAATGAACGGGAAGGGCGCCAACAATTGGCCATTTTGAAGGGAACATCTAGTACACTTATCGACTAAAGTAGGTCTTGGCTGCCAAAGGCTCGGCGGTGATGTCGATCTGGGCTCCACGATGACCTCCGTCCTGCCCGCTCTGCTGGTCTTGGTCTTGTTGCACGAAGCAGTAACCTTTGCTCGATGCCTTGGCCTATGCTTGCCTCCTTTGCACCAAAGGAGAAAGCGAGACTCTTGCACAGCCGGCGCCGCCCTTGGCCTCGTCGTCATGGCTTGCGTCACGGGCGCCCTCGTGAGGTAACCTGCCTTGATCTCTCGCCTCTTCGTGGCGTGCACAGCGAGGCTGCTCTGATGAAGGTTCTGTCGTCCGCCATGAAATCTGGCCCCTCGCGAGGTCTTGAACTTGAGTGATGAAGCTGGGCCACGCTGGGCCCCCACTTGAGCCACGCCACAGGCAGGCAAGTCTGGGGACCCCCGTTCCCAGAACGCCGACAGTAGCCCCGGGGCCCAAGGTGTGCCCGGACTTGGCTTAGCAGAGAAGCAAAGGGGCAAGTGCGAAGCGCCGCGGGCCCCAACAGCCTACGGCCTTGGGCGCCGTGTGGCGATTGATTGGTCGTGGGCGTCTCCGCTTCCCCACGATGCCTCGGCAACCGTCCGACTTGACAAGTCCCTGCATGCAGAAATGGGTCATGATTAACTGTGATCATGGAGGCCGGTGGTTGGCCTCCTTCGGCTATAAGTACGGAACGGCGCGAGCCCTTCCAGTCTATCTCTTCGTGCTTCTTCTTCCTCTCCATCCTTGCCCTTGCTCCACATTGCGACAATGGCTCCGATCTGCTGGTTTTCTGCAGAAGAGAAGGGAAAGGCCACCCGAGAGGGTCCCGATCCACTTCCGCCGAAGAAACGGCTAGTCCTCTGCCGCCGAGATGAAGTCACCCGGCAGGAGGTGTCGAGGCCCTGGTACGAGCGGCCACCGCCAGGGTTCCCGCTGCCCTTGTATGCCTGCATTGAGGCCTGGAGGAAGTAGGCGCCCGGCGCCACAGACGACGCCGCCCGTCGGCGCCCAGCGAGTCGCAGCGGTGCGCGTTGTTCACCCTGGAGTCCATGCCGAGGGCTCCTCCCGAGAGCTTGTGCTCCACGCCGCCATGCCTCCTCAGTCTCGGATTCGCCTTCCTCCTTCCTTCGCCTTAGAGATCCCGCCAAGGGGCTCTCTGGAGCTCTGGTTGCAGCATGCTGGCTGCAGCACCCCTGCGACCGGAGCGGAGGTTGCGGTTGTCACTCCGGGCAAGGTCTACATGACCCGAGGCTGGGGCGAGATCGCCCGGGTCTGCCGGACAAGGGGCGCCCTCGTGATCCACCTGGAATACGATGGCGCCTCCTTGATGTTCTTCAAGGTCTTCGACGTGGAAGGACACCAGCTGGAATGCTGCCCCAAGAAGGGCGATCAGGGCGTCGTCGTGGCGAGGACTAGACCTGCCGGTGGCTCCCTCGGCAGTTCCTCGGGCAGCAGCGAAAGGGACGGAGGGTCCATAGCCTCCGCCAAGCTTCTGGCGACTCCGGAGAAGAGCAACGACAGCTACGAGCCCCCGAGCTCGCGCCGCGCTCTGAGCCGGGCGGGCGCTTCAGGCTACCGGCGCCGGTGATCTGGATGGGGTTGACGTCGGCGCCTGGCGGCCCACTGTTGATGATGGCGTCTCCTACAGAGGCACGCGTAGTCGGCGTTCCTTAGGATTAGCACCTTTTATTTCCTGCAAAGAATCGAAGTAGCACCCCGCAGGGGTATGTAAGGCGCTGGCCATGTTTTTGTGAATATTATATCCTCATGATGAATCGGTGCGGGATGCTTGTTCTGCCCTAGCTCAGCTCCCCCTTTCTTTCCTCACGAGGGCTTGGTGCTCTGCTGTTGTGAGTCCGGTCCCTAGGTGAAGGCTTCGGCCGTCGCTGGTATGACAGGTCGCGATGTCGTGGGTCAAGGCCAAGAGGTGGCGGCCCGAGGTCGATAAGAGCCCCCTGAGTCGCGATGCTCGGGAGGTCCCTTAGCGCTCAAGCAGCCTCCATTTGGCGAGAAAGGTAGGCGGCTTTGCCATGTGAGCAGCGATGGCGAGGTTTAAGCGCTGAGTCGGATCAGCTTTTTTGCGTGACTTATCTTGCGGGTTTGGAGCAGCGTTTGATGAGGTGTCGTGCCTGCGCAACGGCAACTGAGGAGTTGCTGGGTTGGGCCCTCGCGAGCTTCTTCCCTCTCCCTCGTGCTTTCCTTAATGCTCTATGTCCTCAGGTCCCGGCCCTCGAGCGAGCTCAGCCGCCACTGGTATGACAGGTCGCGATGCCGTGGGTCAAGGCCAGGGGGTGAGGGCTGGAGAGCCAGTAAGAGCCCATGAGTCGCGATGCTCAGGTACCCCCCTTTTAACGTGCAAGCGGATCGCGCCGGAGAGGAGGAGAGAAGGCTCACGATGCCGCCAGCGTTACTCCTGGAGCAGGTCCTGTGTACTGATCACGAGGGGAAACAAGGTTCGTTATTACGGTTGCCAGCCAACCATTGGTCGCTCGAGGGAGTGATCGAGAACCTTGAGGGCTTGGTGAGGTGGCGCCTTGCAGGCTGCCTTGACGAGCTCAGCCACTCAGATTTATCGGCATTGCGAGGGGCGGACCCGTGCGCAAGTGTCGATGCTGAGTGGCGGCTCCAAAGGTAGGTGTCAATCGAGTAGGCGATTAGGTCAAGCATGTCATGTATGAATAAGCAAATCCATCTAGATAGGTGCGGAGCTTGCTCACGCCACGGGTGCAGCCCGAGCAGCTTGGGGATAATGCAGCCGAGGCTCCCCAACAAGGTAAGTAAAGAACATAAGCAAAAGCGGATACATGCAGGGAGCGGACCCACGCGGCACGGGAATGATGCAGCCAGGGCGCTCCCAGCTGAAAGCAGAACTTTGAAAGGTGTCACTGATATGGTCGGAGATAGCGGGATGTTGAGGTAGCGGATGGCGTGATGAGGAAGCTGGCCCTCACGAGGCCCTACGGACTGGAGCCTCGGAGGCTCGGGGTGCGGGGTTCCTCAAGAGCCATCTCCATCTCTGCCGGGACCCGCGTTGCTTGACCTCCTGAGCCTCGGGCGCACCTTAGCCGGCTGATGGGCGGCGACCGTGTTCGGCAGGCCGGAAGGCATGCAGACGTAGCTGTGAGGTGGACCCTCGCAACGTCCCATGCGCGAGGGCCAGAGGCGCTCCTGAGACGCGGCCTGGTTGAGCCCTGGTATGCCGATGCAGATTCGCATCCCACCATCCTCGCCTAGATGTGGGGCCACGGCGGGCAAGCGGCGATAGCCGCGCATGACTCTTGACTCATGTAGCTCCTGGGTGCTCCTCGTGATGAACTCCTGAGGGTTTGGCCCTCCTTGCCTCATATCTTCCTGAGGGAAATGTGCCTTGAAGCACGCCTCCAAGCGGTGCCCGGGCGCCTCCCTCACCGATGGCTCGACATGAAAGAGCCCCCGAGCCCTGCCTGAGGAGGGCGCCGGGCGCGCCTTCCTATGCGACAGAGGGTGGTGCCCCTTGAGCAGGCGGGTCCTGTTGCCACGCCTCCGGAGGTTCCTACCCCATGAGGGCTTGGACCTGGCGAAGCCTTCTTCTTCTTAGGGATCGCCTCGGGAAGTCTCCCGCTCCTGTGATCTGGGTCTTCGATTGCTGCGGCTTGGAAGGCCGCTCAAGAGTGCCTGCTTGCATCCCTTTCCTCACAAGGCCTGTGATGACTCCTCCGCTTCTGGCATCTTGAGGACATTGTAGCCATGGTGGAGTTCTGCCATGAACTTGGCCAAAGCTGGGTACCGAGGATGGCATTGTATGGCATGCGGATGTGGCGACGTCGAAGTCGATGAGCTCGGTCTTGATGGTTGTTCGCTGTCGAAGGTGACGGAAGGCGAACTTGCCCTATCGGGGCGGTGGAGCCATCGGTGACTCTGAGAAGGGCCTGGTCGGTGAAGCTGATTGTATGGCACTTGGAGATCGTTGAATGTCTCGGCAGATGGGGCGTTGAGTCCTGCTCCGCCGTCGATGAGGTCTGGTGACTTGCGTTCTGATGGTGGTGAGCAAAGCATGGGGAGGACTCCTGCCGTTGCCGCGCACTTGAGCTGATCCGCCGAGCTGAGCGTGATAGCGCCTGGCGACCACGAGAGGCGTGTGACCTCGAGCTTAGGGAGGACTGCATTCACCTCGCGAGCAAACTGCTTGAAGATCTGTTGAGAGGCTGGGGCCTGGCGCCACCTAGGATCAAGCGATCGCGGGCGGCTCTGAAGCCCCCAGCCCCTCGTCCCGATGATTGTCTTACGTACCTCCTTGGCGGCTGTGGCAGAGGTGGGAGCCCTGCGTTGCCTTGAGGCGATCCTCACGAGTTGGTCCCTCAACCTCCCTCGCGAGCTGGTCCTGCCAGCGGTCCTCGCAAAGTCATCACGCCATCCTTGGCGAGGGCCACAGTCTTCCCAGCGTCTGTGCCTCTTCCTCCTCCTCGGCCATAGCCCCAATCATTGCGCTGGTCGTTGGCGTCGCCCTTCTCGTCTGACCTGAGCTCCACGGCATTCGTTGGTGTTGTGGGTGTGGAGGTCATGGTACACGCTTGCACCGGCTGCCCTTGGATGACTCGGGTTGATCCTGCCTCGCTTGGTGTACGGTTCAGCAGCGAGCACGGCAGCCCCTTGCGCTTCCGTCCTTGGCCTTGGGCTTCTTCTCTTGGATCGGCGGCGGAAGCTCGCGGAGGAGGCGCCCTTCCTCAGCCACAGCACATTTGGTCGCCAAGTTGAACAGCTCGAGGATGTGCACGAGTTTTCATGCATTGCTAGCTCCTCCTTCATCTTGACGTCACGCACACCATCGGAGAAGGCTGAGATGATGGCTTCCTCGATCACCTTAGGGATTTTGAGGTAGGCGTTGTTGAAGCGCTGGATGTACTTCTGCGGGGTCTCTCTGGCTCTTTGCTTGATCACGGCGCATGTATGTCGCTCACGGCGGGGCGATCGCGAGTGCCTTGGAAGTTAGCGATGCAGCGGGTGCGCATCTCGTCCTAGGAGGAGATCGTGCCGGGAGCCAGGTTCGGGCTCCGTCATTGAGCGCCATGGGGAACCAATTCGCCATGACCTTTTCATCCCTGTTGGCGGCTTCGATGCCCAGCTCGTGAAGCTGAAGGAACTCCGCAGGTCGGCGGTGCCTTCGTGGCGAGGAGGCAGGTCGGCTTGAACTTGCGGGCCATGCGGCTTCTGCGTGGCTTCGGCGTGCGGTAGCGGCAGCCTGCGATGGCCACACAGGCTCTTTGCGATGATCGGAGCTTGCTCTTGTGGATTCCAGCGCCCTTTGCACAGAGCAGCTTGAGGTCTTAACTGCTGTGGCAGGGCAGCGATCACGGAGCTCCTATCTTTGGGAGAACAGCGAGCACATTACATGGGACAAGGGATCTCCTGGCAGCTCCTTTCTTGGTGCGCGGGCGCTGGACGCGGAGGGTCTCGGCCCGGGGCCACGCGCCTTGGAGCCAGGGCGCCTTCTTGGGGAGGAGGTGGCGGGGGCACCTCCGACTCCCAGCCTCCCGCACATGGTGCGGGGCGAGGCAGCAGCGAGGGGCGGCGGGGGGAGCCCCTGCTGGCCTTGAGACGGCTCGGCGGCGGCGGTCGAGCCACTCCTCATAGACATCGTCGATGGAGCTCGTTTTCCGTGATGAGCATGGCTCGGGCCTCCATGGGAGCGCGGTGCGCGCGGGACGAAGAACCAGCAGGGGCGAGCGAAGGAGTTGCGGTGCGGCCTTCTCGCCTCACCAATGGATGCAGGGACGAGGCTGCTGCTCGTTCCCGCCGGGCGGTGGCGGCGTTGGCGGCAAAGCGAAGAGCAGCAGGGGTGTCGCCCGGCAGGAGCCGTCTGGCGACTTCGGCGGCCTTGAGCTTCGGCGGCGTCGACCATGGACCGACGGAAGATCACACACGACCAGCGAAGAAAGATTCGGCGCCCCTACTGGCGGCAAATGTCGGTTCGGGTTCGGAAGACCCTTGAGGTTCGAACAACAGGGGGTGGCGTGGATATCTTTCCCCTACCAGCTCATGCGCGAATGGTTAGCGAGGGATCTAAACTACGAACGATGAACAACACAACGGACACAGGATTTATACTGGTTCGGGCCACCGATGTGGTGTAATACCCTACTCCAGTGTGTGGTGTGGTGGATTGCCTCAGGGGCTGATGAAGAACAGTACAAAGGAAGAACAACCTCGCGAGGGGCTGTTCTTGAGTTGGCGCGATGAACTGCTAGGATGATTTTGATCGCCTCTCTCTCTCTCTCTATGTGTGTGTGTGTGTGTGTGTGTGTTTGTGTGTGTGTGTGTGTTCGACCTGTTTTCTTCCTCTCGTCGTCCTGAATCTCTCCGTGGTGGCTAGTCCTATTTATAGAGGGAGGCCCTGGGCCTCTTCCCAAATAATGAGCGGGAAGGGCGCCAACAATTGGCCATTTTGAAGGGGAACATCTAGTACACTTATCCTGACTAAAGTAGGTCTTTGGCTGCCAAAGGCTCTGACGGTGACGCCGTCCTGGGCTCCATGATGACCTTCGTCCTGCCGCTCTACTGGTCTTGGTCTTGTTGCACCGAGGCGGTAACCTTTGCCTGATGCCTTGGCCTGTGCTTGCCTCCTTTGCACCAAAGGGGAAACGAGGACACTGCGCAGGCCGGCACCCGCCTGGCGCCCGCCTGGCCTCGATTGTCATGGCTTGCGTCACGGGGCACCCTCGTGAGGTACCCTGCCTTGATCTCTCCGCCTCCTCGTGAGCACTGCTTGCGAGGCTGCTCTGAGGAAGGTTCTGTCGTCCGCCACCATGATCTGGCCCCTCGCGAGGGTCTTGAACTTGAGCTCCTGAAGCTGGGCCACGCTGGGCCCCCACTTGAGCCACGCCACAGGCCGCAGGCAGGCAAGTCTGGGGACCCCCGTTCCCAGAATGCCGACAACTACCCTAGCCGATCAGACAGAACTTACGGTAGAAAACACAGGACCCGGGCAAACCAACTATTGACCAAAGACATGATTCGGAGCCGATGCATATAGTGCCTAGCTCGGGACACCGAATTGTGGTATAAAGTTGTTCGGACTTCTGTTTGGCAACACCTGTGTTGCCATATAGAGCCCCTGGTAATTTGTGCCGAGGTGTGTACACACAGGCAACTGAATATACGGAATAAGGTCTATAATTAAAGACAATACCGAATAAGAATTTGCTTCACTGAAATCTGATTGATACGTCAAAACATAATCTTACAGAGGGTACCATAATTACCAAGGCCATTTTACATGCCGAGGGTCTAAGTCTAAGGGGAAAAGCTCTATACAAGTTCTTGAGTGAAGGTGTGGTCTACAAAATCCTTTGCACCTTCCTGCCGCACGTCTGCGCAGCTTTCGCCTAAGCAAGAAAGATTCCTTGAGGGGAATGGACTTTAACTATTTGTACGAAACCGGGCTCGGATAGAGTCATTGTGAGTCCATAGGATGATTAAGTTTTGATTCCCCTGTGGTAAAAGAGAAAAAATAATTAAAGAAAGGGGAAGGCCGTATAGGGTCAAACCGTACTATAGGCCTTCCCTTATTGTGCCTCCTCTGATGCCCAAGGTATTTTGAGTGCAAAGTTGTGCACGCGCGGTACGAATTTCGCGGATGTACATGGCGATCGACAGAGGCGAAACTGCTAATCCAGCTCTGGAATTGTAGAGCCGTTAGTATGCGGAATTGGTCGGCCTTGTGTAGTAGAGCCCGGCGGCCTAATAGCCAATGAGGTGTGCGGCTTGAGATGGCCGCTTTGTACTTCGGCCGCGATGGCCGCGGTATGCTCCTTAGTATGGAGGGAGCGTTCCATGTTTCCGTTGACTGTAATGATGCCACGTGGACCGGGCATCTTGAGCTTTAGGTAAGCATAGTGCAGGTCCGCGTTGAAGCGAGCGAACGCGGTTCATCCGAGCAGTGTGTGGTAGCCACTGCGGAAAGGGGCAAAGTCGAAGATCAAGTCTTCGCTTCGGAAGTTGTCCAACGAACCAAAAACAAACTTCGATGTGATTGAGCCCGTGCAGCGGTCCTCTACACCAGGTATTACTCCTTTAAAGGTGGTTTTAGTGGGCTTGATTCTTGACGGATTGATGCCCATTTTGTGTACAGTGTCTTGATAAAGTAGATTGAGACTCCTGCCGCCGTCCATGAGGACTCGCGTAAGATGGAATCCGTCGATGATTGGATCAAGGACCACTGCCGAACCTCCATGTCGGATACTGGTTGGGTGGTCCTTTCGATCAAAGGTGATTGGGCAAGCCAACCATGGGTTAAATTTTGGGGCGACCGGCTCTATGGCGTAGACGTCCCGTAATGCGTGCCTGCGCTCCCTCTTGGGGATATGTGTGACATATATCATATTCACTGTTTTTACCTCGGGGGGAAATTGCTTTTGTCCCCGTGTGTTCGGTTGACGAGGCTCTTGGTCATCGTCATTGCTGGGCGACCCTTTCCGCTTGTGTTCGATGTTGAGTTTGACGGCTTGTTTAAAGACCCAACAGTTTCTGTTAGTATGATTGGTGGGTTTGTCGGGGGTGCCATGAATCTGGACAGGCCGATCAAGTATTCTGTCTAAACTGGATGGGCCATCTCTATTTGCCTTGAATGGCTTCTTCCGCTGACCAGGTTTGGAGCCACTGAATCCGGTGTTGACCGCCGTGTCTTGGATTCCTTTGTTATTGTTTCGATGCTTGTGCTTGTTGCATCGTGGCTTGCCATTGCCGTCCCTGGATTCAGAGGTTCTAGGTCCGCTGGTGCTATTGCTTCTACGAGCGAGCCAGCTATCCTCTCCCGCACAAAAGCGGGTCATAAGTGCGGTAAGGGCTGCCATGGACTTCGGCTTTTCTTGGCCGAGGTGTCGGGTGAGCCACTCATCTCGGACGCTATGTTTTAAGGCCGCGAGGGATTTGGCATCTGAACAATCCACAATCTGGTTCTTTTTGATTAAGAACCTGGTCCAGAGCTGCTGGGAAGATTCTCCGGGTTGCTGGATTATGTGACTAAGATCATCGGCGTCTGGGGGCTGAACATAGGTACCTTGGAAGTTGTCTCTGAATGCGTCCTCCAAGTCTTCCCAGCTACCAATAGAGTTTTCTGGTAGGCTGTTCAGCCAATGCCGTGCTGGCCCTTTTAGTTTTAGGGGGAGGTACTTGATGGCATGTAGATCATCACCGCGTGCCATGTGAATGTGGAGAAGAAAATCTTCAATCCATACTGCGGGATCTGTTGTGCCATCGTATGATTCGATGTTCACGGGTTTAAACCCTTTTGGGAACTGGTGCTCCATTACCTCATCAGTGAAGCATAGGGGATGTGCGGCGCCTCTGTATCTGGCAACGTCACGACGCAGTTTGGATGAAGTCCGTATGCGGTTTTCGGCCCTGGTGAGGTTGTGTTTGTCGCGCCAGGTCTGATGGCCGTCTTCTCGCGCTTGGGCACTCCCCTTGATCCGTAGATTGACCTGGTCTGACCGACTCTATTTTCCAGGTCCTGACGTAGGTCATAAGTGTATCCCCGAGCTGTTGTTTCTCTGCTTTTACAGCGGGGTGGCGTGGGCTGGTGTTCGGCTTGAGTTGTCGTCCTGTCCCTGCCACGTGGTGGTCGGTCAAGTCCGTCAGCCGCGTTATTCGCGGGTGGTATGGGATCCAGCGCCTCATCGTCGAATTGGGTAGCAGCTTCCACTTCGCGTAACTCTTTGTTGGGTGTTTGAGGCTGTATTCTTCGGCTGCGAGGACATTAGTCCATCTGTCGTTGAGCAGATCTTGGTCAGCTTGAAGCTGCTGCTGCTTCTTGTTTAGGCTTCTTGAAGTGGCTATTTTTTTTGACTATAAACAGTAGGGTAAAACCCCACTGCAATTTTTATTAAAATAAAGCAGAACAACAAATCAGTCTGAAAGGCTTGAGATAAGCCCAAGAAACAAAAAAAAGGCTAAAGACCTAAAAAGACTAAACAGCTAAAAAGGGGGGGGGGGAGAAAGAAGCTAAACAGCTAAAAAGCCTAAGAAGAAAAAATTACAACAGGCCATCAAGCCAAACTGAGAATTGCCTCTCATGCTTCTTCCTCATCCTATATTTGAGAAGCTTGGTTCCTCCGGAAAATGAACTTCCACCCTTGGAAAGAAGGTGCAATATGCTCAAAGATTTTATTGTTTCTGGTGATCCAAATGGCCCAAGCTCCAAGAATGATTATCTCCATGTAAAATGGGTATCTTATCTTATCTTTGAGGTCTGGAATGCTTCTAATCTGAGACAGATTTGGAGCTCTTGTGGGACAAATGAAGTCCCAGCATTGTTGAACAAATGGACAGCCCAAAAAGAGATGATGCAATGTTTCTTCTAGAGGACAGCCTCCAACAGCACAATTGTAATCTTCCAACACGAACTTCTTCCTTCTAAGTAAGTTTCTGGTGTTAACTCGATCATGTAGAAGTTGCCAGAAGAAAACTTTATGCTTTGGTTGGCAGGAACTCTGCCAGATCCAGTTGAAATGAGGAGGTGTCTATTTGTGACGAATTAATACTTTATATGCTTTGATGGAGGAGTAGTGCTCAGTTCCCCAAATGTAGCTCCAGTATCCAAAGAGTTTAAGTGTTCAGATTGTCTCATGGATAAACAAATGTCTTCCATTTGTAAAAATTCCTCATAGGCCTCAGTTGTCAAGGGAGGAAGAATAAATCCTGCAGTACTCATCGCAAAACTTGTTGAATATTCATTTGGGGATTTTGACAAAAGAGAACAGTGGGGAAATTGGTGTTTAAAATTGCTTGGCTCCACAGATCATCCCAAAAGAATGCACTAACACCATCCCCACATTACATCTAGCAATAGCTTTGTCTTGATCAATGAGGGATAAGTTGGACTTCCACCGAAAGATCCAATCATGTTGTCCCTGGTAATTTCCCATCATTGTAATATGTCTCCCAGATCAAGTTTACCAGGGAATATCATATCATTGAAGAATTTGTGAAGGTTTTTCATGAGCGGGGTCTTATTATGAGTGAAGATATCTAAAACACCTAGGCCTCCCTGGTCTTTTGGTCTGCACTGCTTGTGGTCCATGATACCAAAGCAAGCCTTTTGTCCTCCATATCAGGACCTCTCCAAAGGCAGTGTCTCAGGTATTTGATGATCTGTTTTTTTATTGTAACAGGTATGTCCAAACAGCACATGAAGAAGACTGATAAAGATGTCATCACTCACTTGACCAACAGTAATTTTCCAGCTTGGGTCATGAAGATAGAAATACCAGCCACTCTTTTTGCAATCCTGTTAACTGAAGGTAGACATTGCTCAACCGTTGGCTTGTAAATTCCCAAGGGCATACCAAGGTAGGTAAATGGAATTGCCCTCTAGCACAACGCAGGTGTTTGTATAGATTTCTACTCTGTCTTGACAATATTCAAGGGCACCATGATGGACTTCCCATAATTAACTCTTAGCCCGATTCTTTGTGGCAAAAGTATTCAGAAGTGCTTTTAAGCAGAATAACTGCCTAGAATCAGCTTGCATAACCACTAAGGTGTCATCTGCATATTGCACAATTGGGAAGTGAGGACAAGAGTTTACTTGCAGAGGAGCAGTAATCAGATTTAATCTCATTGCTTTATTAAGGATGGATTGAGGCAAATCAGCAGCCAGCACAAAAATTAAAGGAGAATAAGGGTCCCCTTGTCTTACTCCCCTCCTTATGTAAATTCTTTTCCCAGGAACTCCAATGAGAAGTACAGAAGAGGATGCAGTTGTGAACAGAGCTTCCATCCAGGAAATCCACTTCTCTCCAAATCCTTTACCTCTAGAAATATCAATGATGGCATCATGCTCAATTGTATCAAAAGCCTTCTCAAAATCCAGTTTTATTACTAAGATTTCCTCCTTAGATTTATGACACTGGTGGATGTATTCATATGCCCAACCAAGGCAGTCCTGGATTACTCTATCTTTGAGAAAGCCATATTGATTAATATGCACCAACTGTAGAATAATTCTTTGCAGTCTATTTTCCAACAGCTTTGTAATGATTTGGGAACACCATTTAGCAGGGAGATTGGCCTGAAGTCATTTGGAGAAATTGGCACCTCTTTTTTTGGCACTAAAGTGATGAAAGAGGAGTTAATGCTTTCAAGATTTACATTCCCAGCATGAAAAGCCAAAATAAGCTCAAAGACATCATTCTTGATAATATCCCAACAATTCTTAATAAACTCATTATTGAATCCATCTGGCCCTGGGGATTTATCATTAGGTAGGTTTTTTACCACTTCCTCAACTTCCTCTTGGGTAAAAGGCTTTTCAAGACCAATGAATATTTGGGGGTCTACTGTGTTTTCATAAAGATCATTAAGGTCAAAATGCATTGAGTGACCATTTGACTGCCCCAATCTAGTTTTAAAAGCCTCCCAGAGAATTGCAGCCTTTCCCTCATGATCAGTTACTTCAACTTGGTCTTTATTCAGCAACATAGCAATCTTATTGTGTCTATGATTAATAGAGGCTTTAGTGTGAAAGAATTTTGTGTTTTCATCTCCAAACTTTACTCCTTTAATTTTCCCTCTTTGTTTCTAATAAATCTTCTGATCATTGAGCACAGTTAACAGATGCTCCTTGAGCAAGGTCCTGCAATTATTTTCAAATAGAGTAAGATCTCTGAATTCCTCAATCATATCCCATAGAAATATACAGTCATTTAGGTCTGCAATTTGCTTCTTATGACAGGCAAGATTTTTGGCCCACAGCTTTAAAGCTCTTCTGACATTCTTGAACTTTGCAGAAATCTTCTTAGCACAGTCTGCATGACCTACTGGAATAGCCCAAGCATTTTGAACCACCTGTTTAAAATCACTGTGATTAAGCCAGTAGTTTTCAAATCTGAATACTCTAGACTTTGGAATGTTTGTGCCAATTTTAATCATGCAGGGGAGGTGATCAGAGATTGGTTTAGCCATGGGGAGGGCCAAGGTATCAGGATAACTGGTCATCCATGCTGCAGAGGTAAAGAACCAATCTAATTTATCCAAGAGAGGGTTGTCTTGCATGTTGCTCCAACTAAACTGTCTGCCTTTAAGGGGTAATTAAATCAGTCCAAGCTCACTTATTGCCTCATTAAACATGAGCATTTCATTTACATCCCCTCCAGGTCTATTTCTGTCCTCAGGTGTTCTGATGAAATTAAAATCTCCCATAATAATCCAATCTATATCATTAGGCATCTGAATATTCCCAAACCAGTCAATGAATTCAATTTTGTCCTCATGATTACAAGGGCCATAAATGTTTGTGAGGACCCAACTTTTGGAAGATGTTCTGCGGGTGAACTGAATAGATAATGAGAATTTATTTTGAAACATTAGCTCTCCAGAGAAGAGAGCTCCATTCCAAGCAGTGAGGATGCCACCTGATGCCCCAATGGAAGGTAAGAGCTCAAATTTATTAAACCTCTGGGGACAAATTTTATGAATGTATGCTAGATCAAAATTTTCTCTCTTAGTTTCCTGTATACAAACAATACCAGCAGCACTTTCTTCCACTTTGTGCCTGATTGCCAACCACTTATCTAAGGAATTAATGCCTCTCACATTCCAGTTTAAGATATTCCAAGTTGTATTGTTATTCATTAATAATCAGTTTGGTAATCTTGAAGTCGTGAGCCCACCCCCTGATGACAATTCCAGGCCATAAATTTTTTTGTTTCCACAAAAAGGACAGAGCATTGTAAGAATGTTGGGACAGTCCAGCAGTGGACATAAGTAGGTGAGGAGGTGAACCAAAGCATCCAAAGTTGATTGCCCATAGCTTCCAAGGCAACAGATAGGACAGAAGTCTCAGCCATAAGTGGATACCAGAGCTGGCACAGCAGCAAAGTGCAATTAACATACAAAAGGTGCCTTCCAGGCAAGCATTGTGCAACAAGTGGAAGCATTACAGATAACTGCTTACATAAGACAGGAAATTCCCAAAAGAGAATAGCAGGCCATCCTGCTATCTATAGGAGACTGATGTTGTAGACACATATCACACAGGCCTGGACTGTGATGCTTCTGCTGTGGCCTTGGACACCTTAGCCACATCTTCCTGCCCCTTTTTCTTGGGCTTCTTTGTCAACTTCTCTGAATGTCCTCCTCAAAGAACCTTGCGTAAAGATTTGGACAGGTTTTAACCACTTTGAATTGTGAATAACTGGGGGTATGGCATTGCATGGTAAACAAGACTGAGTAGCACAAGGTTTCCTTCTATAGCCATTGTTATCCTTTTTAATCCTATCACTTCTTATTACCTCAGTTTCTACCATAGGTTCTTTATCCCTCCTTTTCCTTGATATGGCCTCTCCAAGGGGTAGCATTTTATTTGGGGACACCTGCTGAAGAGGACTGCTAGCCCCAGTGGAAGAGTGGGCAACAGGGCTAATACCCTCATTTTCTTTGCCTAGCCCCAAGATGAGATCCTTACATGTAGGTGCCTAAGAAGTTGCACATTCATCAGGAATGTGAAAAGGCAAAGTGTCCTCATGTTTACAATTATCATTCAAAATTTTCCACACCTCATACTTTAGCAAATGCATTGTCCAACCAAACTTGTCAGGTGTCAACAATAAGTGTATTATGAAGTTAAACCAACTTACTGGGATTTCTATTTTGAAAGTTGGTGTAGCTCCCTGTGTTGCTGGTGCAAAATGTTGTATCCATAAGTCCAGTCCTTCTTCAGATATTAAATGTGCACCATCAATGATTTGCAAAGCATGTTCTTGGGCCAAAGAATGCAATGTAAGCAAGGAAGGAGAACCTGGCAAAGAGAATGACCCATAATTACCTTTAGGGTTTGCATTGTGTGAGGATCCCATGTGGGGAATTGGAACATCAGCCTTGCCCTTGTCTGGTTTATTGACTTGGAGTGAAGGAATGGAGTCACCCATAGTAGCATTAGCATCAGCTTCCACAGGCTCAATACAATTATCAGTAGCCTGCACTTCTTGCACGTTCTCAGGCTGTTTGTCTTGAATGTCCATGGGCAAAGAGGAGCCAGAAGCCACAAAATCTCTGTCATGTGAAGACATACCAGGAGTTGGAACTGACTGCATAAAAACAGCACATTCAGACTACAGGTTTTGCTATTCAGTAGGATTCATGGTCACATGCAGGGCCTGTTCAGCAGGCACCATGCTCACATTCAGTGGATCTTCAACATTGGGCTGCACATCCTGAAAATTCTCCTCTTCTTCAACTGCATCATAAGCTAAAGCAATGTTGAGAAGCCCTTGACCAATTTGAAGGCCCAGAGCACCTTGATTGACCTCCTCACTAGCAGAGTGGGTCAAGGAGAGCAAACCATCAGACAGAGAAACAGTAGTAGTAATGCTGCTGTTCGGGGCCCCTTCTTCTGCCAAGACAGGAATTTCAACTTGAGGCTGCAGGGGATGGTGATGAGCTGGCTGTGGTTCCTCTTGCTCTGCTTATTCTTCCCAATCATCCCATTCTTCATTAGGAGCAATATTGTTAGGATTAGGCATTGGTTGAAAACCTGGAAAATCATTTGCATGTTGAGGCACAGGGTGTGGATCCACACCCTCAGGTGGAAAAGGTTCCTCATCTGCAGGCCCACCCCCCATCAGTTCCTTAAGAAGCACTTCAACAGAGCAGGTCCAGGACTCCTCCTCAAACAATTCTCCTTCAGACCATCTTATACTCTTTGGGATATCACCAAGTTCAGTCACTCTAGCCTTGACCAAAATCTTACCCTTCCATGCATCTTCTTTCTCCCAACTAATGATCTTGCCCCACTTTGAGATCGCAGAGGCAATATCTTCAGTATTACAGAAATCAAAAGGCACCCCCACAAACAGTAGCCAACAGGTTATGTTGAAGTGAATCCTACGCCAGTTTCTTCCTTGATTGTGTTTAGTAAAAGAAATAAAGACATCAGCAAAGGCATGCGGACTCTGCTGAATAAGCCTATCCCTGTCTCGGACATGCGTGAACCTGACATATGCCTCTCCAAACGGACAGGGCTGTATTTCCTTGAAACCTACTTGCTCCTCTATCGCTAGGAACTCCTCAAGGACCTCACGCACATTAAGGAAGAATACCTCATCAGGATGCGGATGGATAGTGGCAATCGCCCAGTCTTCGTGCCGTCTCGGGCGATGAGGGACAATCGCACGAGAAACCCCATTGCGGCCTTCAATCACCTGAATCTGAAAGCCATTAGGGACGAACGGTTGAGGGTCAATGGGAATGTTGGCCATCTGCAGCGGCTCCGGAGAGATGGAGACCCGAGCTCTGTCGGACAGCAATGGCAGTGGTGGCGAGTTTGTCGAGGCAGAAGCAAAGTTGGTGGCAGAGAGGGAAAGTGAAGTGGAAGGCGAGGAGGCAAGCGACGGTCTCGGCTGGAAGTTTGGGAAAAAATCCCTGACTAACTCCTTAAATGAAGGCACCTGCCTAGTCTGCTGCGCCGGCCCAATACATCGGAACCATGATTCCACGGCACCTTCGGCCCAAGCTTCGGCGGGTGGGCTCGGGAAAGAATCAAAATTAACAAAGCGGCGAGCCTGGGAAGGTTCGGAGGGTGCGAAGCGGGCCATGTGACCGTTGGCCCCGCATGCATGGCAAATCACGTAGTTACGCGCAAAAGACCGTTGCGTGACCTGGCGCTCAATTTGGGGCCTGTCATGACCCGAATTATCGTGCACTGAAGAGTCGTTAAGACCTTGATTAGGGCCCTCTTGAATGGGTCCTGATAATCTATCGAAAACCGATCTACCGTCCCGGACCACCGCAGAGTAACTCTGGAGATCACCGGAGTGAGGAGCAATGGCCTTGCCGGACCTGCCCACTAGGGTCCATTCCTTATCAAGTTCTGCATAGTATAGAGCTTCCTCACGTTGCCAATTCGGGCCCCCAAAATTCCAAAGATTGAAACCCACTTCAAAATCCGTCTCAACAATGTTACCAGCATTATAAATCTCAAAACCCACTGCTTTTGAAGCAACCGAGAACTTGAACGTCCTATCCTTCAAGAAACGAACTCGAAAACCTTGGGCATAGCCCCCAAACATGGCAAGAAGAGAAACGCTAACCGTGTGTACATTGAGCCGAAATGAGGCACGTCTATAAGAGACCACCATGGTGAATTCCTTTTGATGAAACCCCGGGGAGAAGACCACCGGGTGCCCAAACTTGGCCTTCATATCCGCTTGAATTTTCTTTCCACGATCAAAGTTAAGGGCAAAAGGAGCCATCACGAAGGGAAGAGTGGCTACCAGCGCCGGAGCGGCCACTGGTAGGGCTTGTGGCCGCCGGGGCCGGAGCGGCCACCAGCGCAAGGTGGGAGGGCTAGGTGGGAGGGCTAGGTGGGAGGGTATCTGAAGTGGCTATTAGCTGGCGCTTAAAGCGCTCTTGTTCGACGGGTTCCTCTGGCATGATAAAATCTTCGTCGCCGAGGCTCACGTCGTCCTCAGAGAGTGGTAGGTAGTTGCTATCCTCCGAGTCTTCATTCCCTGCTTGCTCGTTAGGGTCAACTTGCCCATCCTCCCGATCATCCTGTCCGGATGTTTGTTCGATGGGGTATTCTTGGTCTTCAGCATTCTCCGGAGTGTCTTTGTCTCCGGTGCCGGTATCGCTATCTTTTCCGCGGCGCGATTTAGAGCGGTGCCGCTAAGGTCGATGCTTTGGTGGTATCTCAGGAGGTTCGTCCTCGACTAGATCTTTCTCATCATCGTCGTCGCCTTCTTTAGGTGTGTCCACCATGTACACGTCGTATGAGGAAGTGGCCGTCCAGCGTCCGGTGGACGGCGGGTTTTGGGCCTGCTCCTCTCCTGCATCGTCGTCCATTCCGTCGATGTCTTCGGAGACGTAATCGAGCATGTCGGTTAGATCCTCGATAGTGGCTATGAAGTGGGTGGTGGGTGGGAAGAAAAATTCCCTATTTTCAGCCCCTAGTCCGAGCTGGGCGCGATTCGGAAGCGGTTCCTCTGTGATGGTGAGGGATCGAATTAAGTCCAAGGCCTCGTTTCAGAGCAAGGTTTGGACGGGGACGGAAGTTTCCTGGCCGAGCTCGCATGACGCGGACTTCGAGGGTCCGGAGCTAGTGTCCGGAGAAGATTTCGGCTTTGTGATGATTGCCGGAGGCGCTATTCTCTCCGGTTCTCTAGTGTTGAGCTCTATAGCCGCAGGGAGTCCGGCGGGATCTAGACTCCCATCTTCAAACCTGGTGATGCATTCCAGATCTAAGGTCGGAGCAGAGGTTGGGGTCGCGAACCCTTGGAAGATCAAGTCTCCTCGGATATTCGCGACGTAGTTCAAATTTCCAAAACTGATCTGGTGACCAGGGGCGTAGCTGTCTATCTGCTCTAGGTGGCCAACCGAGTTGGCACGCAGTGCGAAGCCGCCGAATATAAAGATCTGGCCGGCGAGAAAAATCTCCTTCGCGGCTGTGTTGTTGTAGATGATCGATGGAGCCATCGAGCCTTTCGACGATGGCACAATGGAACTCTTAATGAAAGCACCAATGTCGGTGTCAAAACCGGCAGATCTCGGGTAGGGGGTCCCGAACTGTGCGTCTTAGGATCGAAGGTAACAGGAGACAGGGGCACAATGTTTACCCAGGTTCGGGCCCTCTTGATGGAGGCAATACCCTACTTCCTACTTGATTGACTTTGATGAGTATAGGGGTTACAAGAGTTGACCTACCTCGAGATCGTAATGGCTAAACCCTAGACGTCTAGCCTGTATGATTATGATTGCCTCGACGGACTAAACCCTCAAGTTTATATAGACACTGGAGGGGGCTAGGGTTGTACAGAGTCGGTTTACAGAGAAAGGAATCTTCATATCCAAATGCCAAGCTTGCCTTCCACACCAAGGGGAGTCCCATCTGGACACGGGGGAATGCCTTTCGTCTTTTATCTTCATGACCCACGAATCCGGCCCATGTCACATAGCCCGAACGCCCGAGGACCCCTTAATCCAGGACTCCCTCACCCACAACGGCCAATTTTGGAGGGAGACAACTAGTACAAGCTATCCTGAAAAAAGGTGGTCTTCGCCTGCCAAAGGCTCTGGTGGTGACGCTATCGTGGGCTCTGTGATGACCTCCGTCCTGCCATCTTGCTGGTCTTGGTCTCGTTGCACCGATATGGAAACCTTTGCCTGACACCTCGGGATTCCTCGCCTGCGACAGCCTATTTAGCACCAAAGAGGAAACTGGTACACTGTGCCCGCTGGCGCCCGCCTGGCCTTGGTTGTCATGGCTCACGTCATGTGAGCCTCGCGAGGTGCCCCTTGCATAGATATCTCCGCTCCTCAGGAGCCAGCATAGCGAGGCCGCCCCCAGGGAGGTCTTGGTGTCGTCCGCCTCGCGAGGCTTGGCCCCTCGCGAGGGTCTTGAGTTGTTGTTGTCGAAGTTGGGCTGTACCAGGCCGTTGGTGGAGCCACGCCATGGGCCGCAGGCAGGCAAGTCTGGGTACCCCCGTTCCCAGGACTCCGACAACAAGTATAGGGGATCGCAACAGTTTTCAAGGGTAGAGTATTCAACCCAAATTTATAGATTCGACACAAGGGGAGCCAAAGAATATTTGTAAGTATTAGCAGCTGAGTTGTTAATTCAACCACGCCTGGAGATTAATTATCTGCAGTAAAGTGATCAATAGCAAAGTAGTATGATAGTTTTAATAATAGTAGCAGCAGCAATAGTAACGGTAACAGTGATAGCAATGGTTTTGTAGCAAGTGCAATAGTAACAATAGCAGTAGTAACTTAGCAAGAACAATATGTAGGAAAATGGTAGGCATTGGATCAGCGATTTGTTGGATGATATTCATCATGCGACAGTTATAACCTAGGGCGATACGGCACTAGCTCTATTTCATAAATATAATGTAGGCATGTTGATACGTCCATTTTGCATCATGTTTTCCTACTATTATTTATGATGTTTTTATCTATAATAATGCTTTTTGGAGTAATTCTAATGCATTTTCTCTCATAATATGCAAGGTATACACAAAGAGGGAGAATTCAGGCAGCTGAAAATCTGGACCTGGAAATGCTACATCAGGCCACCTATTTTGCACAACTCCAAACAAGCTGAAACTTCACAGAGACTTTTTATCAAATATATGATGAATATTGGAGCAAATAACTACCAGCGAGGGCCCACCAGGTGGGCACAACCCACCTGGTCATGCGAGGGAGCCCAGGCATGCCCTGGTGGGTTGTGCTCACCCAGGCCCACCTCCGGTGCCCATCTTCTGGTATATAGGTCATTTTGACCTAGAAAAAATAAGGAGAATACTTTCGGGATGGAGCGCCGCCATGTCGAGGCAGAACTTGGGCAGGAGCACTTTTGCCCTCTGGTGGAGCGATTCTGCCGGGGGAACTTCCCTCCCGGAGGGGGAAATCATTGTCATCATCAGCACCAACAACTCACCCATCTTGGGGGCTATCTCCATCAACATCTTCAACAACACCATCTCATCTCAAACCCTAGTTCATCTCTTGTGTTCAATCTTGTTACCGGAATTATAGGTTGGTGCTTGTGGGTGACTAGTAGTGTTGATTACATCTTATAGTTGATTACTATATGGTTTATTTGGTGGAAGATTATATGATCAGATCCAATATGCTATTTAATACTCCTCTGATCATGAGCATGATTATCATTTGTGAGTAGTTACTTTTGTTCTTCAGGTCACGGGAGAAATCATGTTGCAAGTAATCATGTGAACTTGATATGTGTTCGATATTTTGATAGTATGTATGTTGTGATTCCCTTAGTGGTGTCATGTGAACGTCGACTACATGACACTTCACCATATTTGGTCCTAAGGGAATGCATTGTGGAGTAGCAATTAGATGCTGGGTTGTGAGAGTGACAGAAGCTTAAACCCCAATTTATGCGCTATTCCGTAAGGGACCGATTAGATCCAAAAGTTTAATGCTATGTGAGGGAGTCCTGGACTACAGGGTGTCCGGATAGCCGAACTATCATCGCGGCCGGACTCCAAGACTATGAAGATACAAGATTGAAGACTTTGTCCCGTGTCCGGATGAGACTTTCCTTGGCGTGGAAGGCATGCTTGGCGATACGGATATGTAGATCTCCTACCCTTGTAACCGACTCTGTGTAACCCTAACCTATCTAGTGTCTATATAAACGGGAGGGTTTTAGTCCGTAGGACGAACAACAATCATACCATAGGCTAGCTTCTAGGGTTTAGCCTCCTTGATCTCGTGGTAGATCTACTCTTGTACTACCCATACCATCAATATTAATCAAGCAGGAGTAGGGTATTACCTCCATCGAGAGGGCCCGAACCTGGGTAAAAACATCGTGTCCCTTGTCTCCTGTTACCATCCGTATAGACGCACAGTTCGGAACCCCCTACCCGAGATCCGCCGGTTTTGACACCGACATTGGTGCTTTCATTGAGAGTTCCTCTGTGTCGTCTCCTATAGGCCCGATGGCCCCTTCGATCATCAACAACGATGCGGTCCAGGGTGAGACTTTTCTCCCCGGAAAGATCTTCGTATTCGGCGGCTTTGCACTGCGGGCCAATTCACTTGGCCATCTGGAGCATATTGAAAGCTATGCCCCTGGCCATCAGGTCAGATTTGGAAGCTTGAATTATACGGCCGACATCCGCGGAGACTTGATCTTCGGCGGATTCGAGCCACAGCCAAGCGCGCCGCACTGTCTCGATGGGCATGATCTAACTCTGTCGCCGAACAGTGTCCTGGAGGCCGCACTAGTGTCCGCTCCGAACATTGATTCGGAGCCGATCTCGCCGATCTAGGACGGTTGGTTAGACACCACCTCGGAGGCTGAAATCTCTACGGTGATTGAGCCGAACACGATCCCTGTCCTTTGCGAAGATCGTGACTCCAAGGTGCCGGACTCCTCTCCGGACTCCGAACCCTCCGCGCCCCTGCCAATCGAATCCGATTGGGCGCCGGTCATGGAGTTCACTGCCGCGGACATCTTTCAGCACTCGCCCTTTGGCGACATCCTGAATTCACTAAAGTCTCTCTCTTTATCCGGAGAGCCCTGGCCGAACTACGGTCAGGAAGGTTGGGATGCGGACGATGAAGAAATTCAACGCCCACCCACCACCCACTTCAGAGCCACCGCCGAAAAGCTTACACGGCGTGCTCGATTTCGACGAAGACATCGACGGTATGGATGACGATGTAGGAGGCAGCCATGAACCAGCGCCTATAGGATGCTGGACAACCACCTCATCCCATGATGTATACATGGTGGATACACCTAAAGGAAGTGACGACGAGGAACAACGCGACGCTACGAAGGATAAATCCCTCGAAAAGCAGTCAAAACGGCAACGTAAACGCCGCACCAGGTCCCGCCTCAACAAAGACCCAGCCATAGAGCAGGGCGAACCGGTGGACGACGAACATGCTATCGAGCAACCGTCCGAACAGGACAACTTGGATAAACAACCCATCCCCGGCGAAGATAACAGTCCGGACGATCTCATGCCGGACAAATTGTTGGAGCAGAATAACCTCCACAAAAGGCTCGTCGCCACTGCGCGTAGCCTGAAAAAGCAGAAGCGGAAGCTCAAAACAGCGGAAGATGCACTCAGAATCAGATGGAACAAAGTATTCAACACCGCAGACAAATACGGCGACAGTCGCCGAACAAAGAGCTACCCGAAGAGAAAGCTACTGCCCGAATTTGATGAGGAGGCCGTAGAGCCCCCACAATCAAAAAGTAAGAAGGCCACCCGGTCGGATGGACGACCCCACGGCAAAAAGGCACACAAGCCGGTACGCGATCCACATAAGGATTCACATCAAAAGGATGGCCCAGTTAGGTCCATCTATGGGCCGAGAAAGCATGCTCTTCAAAGCAATGCAACACGCCAAATATCCGAACTTCATGGCACACCCAAATACAGGGGCGCCGCACATCCCCTATGTTTCATCGATGAGGTCTTTGGATCATGAATTTCAGCGGATTCAAACCCGTAAACATAGAGGCATACGACGGAACAACAGACCCTGGAGTCTGGATTGAGGATTACATCCTCCACATACACATGGCTAGAGGAGATGATCTCCACGCCATAAAATACTTACCCCTCAAACTCAAAGGGCCAGCTCGGCATTGGCTTAAAAGCCTCCCGAAAATACCATTGGAAGCTGGGAAGAGCTCGAGGATGCGTTTGGGCAAATTTTCAAGGGACCTATGTCCGCCCTCCGGATGCGACGATCTAAGTCACATAACTCAACAGCCGGAGAGTCAGCCCGAAATTTCGAACAGGTTCCTTACTAAAAGAACCAAATAGTCGATCGTCCGGACGCCAAGCCTTAGCAGCTTTCAAACACAACGTCCGAGACGAATGGCTCGCTGGACACCTCGCCAAGAAAAGCCGAGAACAATGGCCGCATTAACAAGCCTCATGACCCGCTTATGCGGGAGAGGATAGCTGGATAGCAAGATGCAGCACCAGCGACCCAAGTACATCCAAGTCGAGGATGGAAATGGGAAACCACGGCACAACAAGGACCAGCGCCGGATTGAAGGAACGGTCCAAGAGCGGCGATCAACGCCGGATTCAAAAGCTCACGGCAGAACAATAAAAACTGCCCTTAAGGACAATAGCGATGAGCTATCCAACTTAAACAAAATCTTGGACAAGATATGTCAAATCCACAGTACTCACAGGAAGCACGCAAACCATACCCACAGAGATTGTTGGGTCTTCAAACAGTCCGCAGACTCAACGCCGAACACAAGGGGCTCGACACGCCACACCAAGTGAGGATGATGACGAACCCACAAGCGAGCACCGGAAAACAAAAGAATTTCTCACAAGAGGTTAAAACAGTAAACTCACTTCACGTGATAAAAGGAAAAAATAGAGCGGCGCCCACTAAAATGCGCGCCGCACATACTACCCTAGCGGAGTACCAACACTGGTTGTCAAAACCAATCACCTTCGACCATCAGGACTACTCCGAAAGTATCCGGAATGCAGGATGGACTGCCTTGATATTGGATCCTATAATCGATGGATTCCAACTTACACAAGTCCTCATGGATGGCGGCAGTGACATAAACCTGATATATCAGGACACAATCCGCAGGATGGGGATAGACCCAACCAAAATTCGCCATAGCAACACCTCCTTCAAAGGGGTAATGCCAGGCCCATATGCCCATTGTACGGGCTCCCTACTGCTAGAAGTTCTGTTCGGTTCATCCGACAACTTCCGTCGCGAAAAGTTAGTCTTCCATGTTGCCCCATTTAAAAGTAGCTAATCAAGCACTATTGGGACGCGAAGCTTTCACCTGCTTTAACGCAATACCGCATTATGCATCTCTTACACTTAAAACGCCCGGTCCACGCGGCATCATCTCATTATAAGGGAGTATTAAGTGTCACTCGAGCACGGAAGAATGCGAGGCTGCCTTAACAGCCCCACACCAATCCGGCTCCGCTAACCAAAGCACTGAATAGGTAATTGAACCCGGACACGGCTAGACGAGTCCGCGCCTACTAGCGCATACCCCATACAAGGGCTGCATGCATGTACAACAAGAGACAATAAAGCTCAATTTTATTCACTTCTTGAATCGTACTCTGCTTATTTAATATAAAGTACATCTTTCATACGATCTTTTTCTTTTAAACTAAGTTCCTCTCTTTACAGATGAACAAACGTGCTACACCCGGCCCGTGATACGGCACAATGGAGACACAAAGCAGACGTGCAAGAGGGACCCGTTGCAAGGATTCTTTTGATTAAGACCTGCGTAAACCTTTTTTACTGTCTCTTATTGATATACATCCCCGGTTTCTTACTATAAGCGAGGAGGAGGCTGGCGTTTTGGCATTGGCCGCACGAGAGTTTTTATGCATACCGGACATCGGGGCTTAGGGCATTATTCTGCCTGTTTTATAAAGACCGAATACCTTAGGGAGTATTCGCGTCTTGAGTTAGGCCTTATATGCATCAGCTCGAATCATGTCTTTGGTCAAATGTTGGGTTTGCCCGGCTCCTGTGTTTTGCTGCCTTACGTTCCGTTCTATCGCTAACGCGACACCGGAGAACTATCGTGATTGTGCCCGGTCGCCGCAAGCGAGCACCTCGAGAGAGAAAGCCGAAAACTGATCGTCATGATATAGCGAGACTGGTCAACCACTGATGACTCACCGGAATGTTTAGAATTCCTCCGATTAATGAAGGACGGTTTTCGGTCAGCACATACGCACCCGAATTCGGGAGAGTGCGGTGCCCCGTGGGCTATATAGTAGCCCCACCCTCGAACTCCTATGGATAAGTGAAAGTGATAAAGCATTATAGTCCGGTTGCCTAGTTTGCTACGCTACCACCTCCTTAATAGGACCAAGACGTTGGATTAAGTGTGAAAAGCGCCTTCTTTGCAAACACCCCGCACTATGTGCGTGGGGGCTGAAGCCAAGGACTGCCATCTTTCGAGTTATATATACATATACATCAACGGCCGACAGGAGTAGTTTACTACTTGAATGCACAAGTATAAAAAGCTCTTATATTATATTGAAACATTGTTTTCACAAATCATACATGTCATTTGAACATAATATCCTTCCAAAGATCTGCGTCTCTATTAAACAAAGCGCCTGCAGACTTCCTCAAAATAGTGCTCGGCGGTACTCGCTTCGTCCAATCTTGGGATGCAACGTCGGTGGCCTTCATCTCCGCCAAGATGTCTTGACACGGGCCAGAGCCATCCGTGCTCCCTCAATACACGCCGACCGCCTCATTGCGCCGATACAGTACCGCACCAAGGAACCGCTGCACTAAACCAAAATAACTCTTGGTGGGGTCCGCTTTGGCCACAAATGAGTCATGACATGCTTCATGGCAAGTCCGGATAATCGATTCAGCTCGCCCATTCGCCAACCGATCGGTCAACGGAAGAGGACGCCCGGACTATGGAATTGCGACCAATATAGCTCTTCCCTTCTGTGCCCCTTCTGGCCTCGCAAGTGCTCAATCGCGTCCGCAGCGCTCGCCGCTAAGTCCAGATAAGCATCCTCCGAACTCCACAACTTGTCCAACTGAGCATACTTCGGATCCGTATATTTCCTCCGCAGCAAAAACGGTTTTCCAACCGCAATAGCCCCGGCCTGACTCAGCTCCTCTTTGGCAGCTCTCAAAGCGGAACGGGCATCCTTGGATTCGGCGGTGGCCTTTTTCAGGCCCTCTTGCTCCGCTTGACATTCTTTTTCAAGAACCTCGCAGCGGTCGGTAGTATTCTTCAACTTTATGGCCATATCGGCCATTTCCTCTTTGCTTCGGCAGTGAGCAGCCCGTTCGGCTTTTAGCTCTTCGGCCGCCCTTAAAGCGGCCGCATTACTACTTCTGGCTTGCTCTTTAGCTCGGGCGAGTTCCGCCCGCAGCTCCTCCACAGCAGCGGCACCACCTGCATTAAGCATACAAGTAGTAAGGCATGGGCGTCAAGCTCCCTTACCAGGTGTCCGCATAGAAGTCAAATACCTTGTGACTCGTCAAACCGTTTATTGACCAGCGCGATGTCCGCATCCGCCTCGTCAAGCTGCCGCTTTAGTTCGGCATATTCATCAGTCCGGCTGGCCACCGAATGCCCCGCCACCTATTTAGGAGCGGCGATATGTTATAACTGAGATTATGATCCTCGGCACGCTGTAAATTTTGACAACATACCGAGTCTCAGGGGCTACTATCTATACATGGCGCATTTTATATGCATAACTGTTAGAAGGTACATCATTTTTACGTACCTCGAACCCCGTCAGAAAGCTTCTGGCGGCTTCATGCAATCCGCTCTCAGCGGATGCAATTCTTTCAATCACCGTACCCATTAGAGCACAATGATCTTCTGAGATAGCCGCTCGCCCGAGCAGATCCTTCAGCTCCTCCGACCGCACGCCAGTTGGCGTCGGACCTCCCGGCCCCGCCAGACTCGGGGAAACCCTCCGCGACGACACCTCAGGGGCGTCCGCCTCACATGTAGGTGCGACAGGTGGAGGCATTTCGCTCTCCATCATCTCCGGAAGAAGATCCCCCGAAGACGAGCTCTGCTGAGAAGGGCTGAGATCCGAACTACAAGGTACAGTTTCGGTTATCTTCAGAAATAAATGCAGGGATGTTCCTTATTTACCAGACCCCTTCTTTTTACTTACGGCTCGCTGGAGGGCTGATCCCCTTGGGGAAACAGTGCGGCTGGGTTACTTCCCAGCGCTGGACTCTCTGACGAAGATTTCTTTCCCCTCTTTGAGGCCTTGACCTCCGGATCATCCGAAGCGGTCCTCTTCTCTCCTTGGAAGATGGGACTTTTAATCCCTCCTTCCTTGATAGCCTCCTTCATAGAGGTAGTTGCTTCCCCGCTCCCCCCTTCGCCTTCTTCAAAAGGCGCGGCCTTCAACATCTTGGTCGGCATGGGATCCGGCGTGGTCTCTGGGAGGGGAGCCGGACACCTTATTAACTTTGCCTTGGCTATCCGCTCATGTTCAAGAAACGGCTCCTTTAAAGGGCATACATATGATAAATGAATGAACAGCCTGTCCAGTTACAGGACTACTTACTTGAGTATCTGGGCGATTGCAGCTTAGTCCTGCGTCCTCAGTCAGGTCCGGACACTTCTCTTGTGATCCGAAGAACAGTTTATACATCTCCACGGGTGTCCTACCCATAAAATGTTGGAGAGCTCGTGGTCCCTCCGGATTGAATTCCCATAGACGGAGGGGGCGACGTTTGCAGGGCAGGAGGCGCCGAATTAACATGACCTGCACCACTGCGACCAGATTGATCTCTCTTTCTTGGAGGTCTCGAATACGGCCCTGCAACAGAGGAACGTCCTTGGACGGCCCTCAGTCGAGCCCCTTGTTGACCCATGACGCCAGCCGCTGTGGTGGACCTGAGCGAAAGGTGGGTGGCGCCACCCATTTGGTGCCCCTGGGAGCGGTGATATAAAACCACTCCCGTTGCCACAAACCAAGCTCCTCTTGAAAAGAGCCCTCGGGCCACGGAGCATCAGCACACTTGCTTATGAGCACCCCTCCGCACTCTGCTTGTTGCCCCTCGATCATCTTTGGCTCCACCTTGAAGGTCTTGAGCCACAATCCAAAGTGAGGGGTAATATGGAGGAAGGCCTCACATACGACAATGAATGACGAGATATGGAGGATGGACTCCGGATTCAAGTCATGGAAATCCAGCCCATAATAAAACATGAGCCCCCGCACAAAGGGATCCGTCGGGAAGCCTAAACCCCGAAGGAAGTGTGACACGAACACCACGCTCTCGCCGGGCTCGGGAGTGGGAATGACCTACCCTGGAGCGGGCAGCCTTTGCGAAATCTCGCCGGTTAGATACCTGGCGTCTCGCAGCTTTAGCACATCTTCTTCTGTGACGGAAGAAGCCATCCATCGGCCAAGCTGGTCGGAGCCGGACATCATCAAAGGTCCGAAGCGCCTAAATCTGAAGCTTTGGGTGTTAGAACTCGAAGCGCGAGGCGAAGTCGATGGAGGGTGTAAAGAAGAAGAGGGCCTTGGTCTCATTATAAAGAGGTTGAATACCAAGAGCCCTCCCCGTGGTCGATTAGGACTCGCCTTTGATAGAGGAGGCGTGCCAATGGGCACGGTTGGGTTACCCACGTCCGTATTGATGGGAATCCCGGAATAAGGGGGCGCGATCTACGCTTTGATAAAGACGTGCCAAGGAAACCGCCTCGCTAAACGCGCTAAGGTGGAACAGTAAAAAATGATTCATATAAAGGCCTGGCCGTGGTGTGATGTCACGCCCGCGGAATACGCCAGAGATCTTTGCAAAAAGTTATTCTCTCTACGGTGGTATGTGGAACTTGTTTTGCGAGCGGACACTATCCTTGTGTCCAAAACCTTCTATGAAGTATTCGGAGGAGGAACCCGCCTTGCAATGCCGAAGACAATATGCGCCGGACTCGTCGTCATTGAAGCCTGGTTCAGGGGCTACCGAGGAGTCTGGACTAGGGGTGTCCGGATAGCGAACTATCATCGCGGCGGACTCCAAGACTATGAAGATACAAGATTGAAGACTTCGCCCCGTGTCCGGATGGGACTTTCCTTGGCGTGGAAGGCAAGCTTGGCGGCACGGATATGTAGATCTCCTACCCTTGTAACCGACTCTGTAACCCTAACCTATCCGGTTTTTATATAAACCAGAGGGTTTTAGTCCGTAGGGACGAACAACAATCATACCATAGGCTAGCTTCTAGGTTTAGCCTCCTTGATCTCGTGGTAGATCTACTCTTGTACTACCCATATCATCAGTATTAATCAAGCAGGAGTAGGGTATTACCTCCATCGAGAGGGCCCGAACCTGGGTAAAAACATCGTGTCCCTTGTCTCCTGTTACCATCCGCCTAGACGCACAGTTCGGGACCCCCTACCCGAGATCCGCCGGTTTTGACACCGACACTATGGTTAGAATTTATTCTTAATACTTTTATCGTAGTTGCGGATGCTTGCAGGATGGTTAATCATAAATAGGAGGTTTGTTCAAGTAGGAACAACACCTAAGCACCGGTCCACCCACATATCAAATTATCAAAGTAGCGAACACAAATCGAATCAACATGGTGAAAGTGACTAGATGATATTCCCGTGTACCCATCAGAACGCTTTGCTTATCATAAGAGACCATTTTGGCCTGTCCTTTGCTTCAAAAGGATTGGGCTACCTTGCTGCACTTTTGTTACTACTATCGTTACTTGCTCTTTACAAATTATCTTGCTATCAAACTACTCTTCTACTTACAATTTCAGCACTTGCAGACATTACCTTGCTGAAAACCACTTGTCATTTCCTTCTGCTCCTTGTTGGGTACGACACTCTTACTTATTGAAAATAGCTACAATTGATGCCCTATACTTGTGGGTCATCAAGGCTACTTCTGGCACCGTCGCCGGGGAGTGAAGCGCCTTTGGTAAGTGGAATTTGGTAAGGAAATATTTATATAGTGTGCTAAAATTTACTGTCATTTGATACTATGGAAAACAATCCTTTGAGGGGTTTGTTCGGGGTATCTTCACCTTGACCAGAACAAAGCATTAACACACGGTGAATACATGAACTCCTCAAACTACGGTCATCACCGGGAAGTGTCCCGACTATTGTCACTCCGGGGTTGCCGGATCATAACACGTAGTAGGTGACTATAACTTGCAAGATCGGATCTAGAACATAGATATAATGGTGCATAAATGGGCAAGATCTGAAATCAAGGCACCCGGGCCCAAAGTGACAAGCATTAAGCATGGCAAAGTCATAGCAGAATCAATCTCAGAACATAATGGATACTAGGGATCAAGCCCTAACAAAACTAACTCGATTACATGATGAATCTCATCCAACTCCTCACTGGCCAGCGAGTCTACAAAGGAATTACTCACTCCCGGTGGGGAGCATCATGGAATTGGTGATGGAGAAGGGTTGGTGATGACGAAGATCGAAGATCCCCCTCTCAAGAGCCCCAAACGGACTCCATATCTGGCCTCCCGATGAAGAACAGGAGGTGGCGGCGGCTCCGTCTCATGGAACGCGATAATTCTTTCTCCTTGATTTTTTCTGGAAAAATAGGATTTTATAGCGTCCGTTTCAGGGTCTACGGGGCCACCAGGTGGGGACAACCCACATGGGTGCGCCTGGAGGGGTGGCGGGCCCTGGTGGGTTGTGCCCACCTAGGTGCCCCCCTCCGGTGGTTCTTGGCTCCAGTAATTCTCTTTTATTGTATAAAAATCCTCGCAAAGTTTCGTTCCAATCTGAGAACTTATATTTCTACACAAAACAACACCATGGTAGTTCTGCTGGAAACAACGTCGGTCCGGGTTAGTTTCATTCAAATCATGCAAATTAGAGTCCAAAACAAGAGGAAAAGCGTTAGGAAAAGTAGATATGACGGAGACGTATCAACTCCCCCAAGCTTAAACCTTTGCTTGTCCTCAAGCAATTCAGTTGATAAACTGAAAGTGAAAAAGAAAAACTTTTATGAACTCTTTTGCTCTTGTTTGCATAAATAAGCTTAAATAGCACCCAGGTTTCCAGCCAAGATTATAACTAACCATGTCGACAATAACTCTTAGAAATTATATTAACTCATATCAGTGACATAATTAGCTAGCGAGCAATAATAAGATATCTCAAACAGCAACACGTCATCAAAACAATCATGATATAATATGACAATAGTGGTATTTCACTAGCCCTTTCAAACATAAATGCAGAGCACCTCCAAAGTTCAAGCAGCGACTAAACATTGTAATTCATAGTAGAAAAGATCCAGTCATGATGCACCCAACATTAGGTACACACAATGCATAAGCATGACAGCCGTGCTCTCAGGTTCTGGCGCTTATTTTAGAAGGTGATGAAACAACAAAAAAGTAAATAGATAGTCCCTTTGCAGAGAGAAGCAGTGATTTGTAGCGGTGCCAGAGCTCAAGTTTTTAAAACAGAGGTAAATGAAATTTTGAGAAATGCACCCTTCTTGTTTACTTAGCGGCCATCATTTATCAATATCTTCCATGCTAAACACATTAGCGGCGGTTCCCAAGCGATAAAGTAATGGTTATTACTCTGTAGGAGTTTTTGTTAGATTATTTGTAAGCTCAATTCTTTTTGCAGTTTGGGACTGGGCATCCCTATTACCGCCCCCTTCTCGTGCAATGGCGAGTGAATAAACACTCAACCCGAGAATAACCCGCATAGCATGGAAGATACTGACTACCTCCTGTCGCTCTATGAACAATCCACACACACAAAAAGGATGTTTATTTTAACTTTTTAGAGGCAGCACATGCATTTTTATTTAGGACGGCAGGGTAATACCGCATATAGGTAGGTATGGTGGACTCATCTGGAATAATTGGGTTTCAGGTTTTGGATGTACAAGCAGAAATCCCACTTAGTACAGGCGAAGGCTAGCAAATAGGTTGAGAAGTGGCCAGCTAGAGAGCAATAACAGTCATGAACATGCATTATGCATAAGTAACATTGGATACTAGCATGAGTAGGTGATAAACCACAAGTATAGGGGATTGCAATAGTTTTCGAGGGTAGAGTATTCAACCCAAATTTATTGATTCGACACAAGGGGAGTCAAAGAATATTCTCAAGAATTAGCAGCTAAGTTGTCAATTCAACCACACCTTAAAGACTTAATATCAACAACAAAGTATTTAGTAGCAAAGTAGTATGGAAGTAACGGTAACGGTGACAAAAGTAACAGTAGTAGTTTTGTAGGAATCATAACAGTGGCAACGGAAAAGTAATAGAGCAAAGATAAAGATGAAACGAGCACGTTGGCAATGAATCAATGATGGATAATTATGTAGGATGGCATTCATCATGCAACAGTTATAACATAGGGTGACACAGAACTAGCTCCAATTCATCAATATAATGTAGGCATGTATTCCGAATATAGTCATACGTGCTTATGGAAAAGAACTTGCATGACATCTTTTATCCTACCCTCCTGTGGCAGCGTGGTCCAATTGGAAACTAAGGGATATTAAGGCCTCCTTTTAATAGAGTACCGGACCAAATCATTAGCACTTAGTGAATACATGAACTACTCAAACTACGGTCATCAAACGGTCGAATCTCTGTGCTTAAGTGTCATCCCTGGATCGGTAATACTGACACACACAGTACATGAAGGATTTATAACAGAGTAGCAATCACACACTTGTTACATCGAATGTATCAAAAGAGAACTTATTACAATATATATGGCTTAAGGCCATCTAAATAAGATAACAGCGGAAGGCTTGGAAGATAAAGTGAGTCCATCAACTCCAACGGCATAGCTGAGTGCACGACAAATGACCTAGCGCACCTTACTGTTTGTCTGAAAAGTCTGTAACATGATATATTGTAGCCCGAAAATGGGTTAGCACATGGAATATGCTGGCAATATAACACAGTAGAGCAATGAACAGATAAAGGCTATCACTACATGCATATATTGCTGGTGGAAGCTCTATGGTTATAATGTTTTGTGAAAAGCCAATTTTTCCCTACAGCAAAGGAATATATTTTGTTTAACTATCATGGTGGTTGAAACATTGAGAATGGTACCCCCATATCAATCCCAATTATAAGTAATTTTCAACCCAACAAAATTAATTTAGAGTGATGAGATCAAATCAATAATTCAAGTACCAGATAATCAAGATGTCCATAACCGGGGACACGGCTAACCATGATTAGTTTATACACTCTGTAGAGGTTTGCGCACTTTTCCCCACAAGACTCAATCTCCTCCGTTGGATTTCTCGCACTTCATGGTGTTTTAGAAACGGATGACCGAGAGACAATCTTTCAGAAGCATTAACTCTAACCCCGGGTAGACAGTACCAACCTACATCCCCTACAACTACTAGCCTACCACTGGAAGAGGTCATGCAACATACTCAACTATGCTAGAGCCCATAATAGCTTGTGGCTGCACATGGAAGTTTCTAGCATGAATAATCTTATGATCCCTTTGAGCCTGGGTGGCGGACCATAGGAGGATCACACGGTATAACCCCGGGATCTCCTAGGACAACACTGGTATAACCCCAGGTGCCCAAACCAACAATCCACCCAGATGTGTATTAAAGTTGCCACCTTAAGTTAAACCATTAATTAACAATCTCACATCTGTCATGGATACACTCAAACCCAATCCACGTCTACGAGCATAGCATGGCAACATGAGCATAACGTAGAAGTAACTCCCAAGGGTTTGATAATAAAACAGGTAATAGGTTCTACCTCATCAACTACTTCCCAATGCCCACATGTTATCAAATCCTAACCATGCAATGTTTGAGGGTTGTAACTAATGCATAAAAACTAGGTATGAAAAGAGTATGATCAATGTGTTACTTGCCTTGGTGACGATCCGCAAACCCTAGAGACTCGTAGTAGCATGCTTCGCACTCTGGGAATTCTATCACAAACAAACAATAGCATACATAAGCACTCAAGCAAAGATGCATGGGTAAAACTCAAATAATAAGATCAAATCTGAAAATCCAACTGAAGAGATTCGATCTGCAAAAGGAATCAATCGAATCGGAGCTACAGAACTGAATCTACGGTCAAAAAAAACCTCGAATTCAAATCTGCTTGAAACCAAATTTTGAATTGTCAAAACCTTGTTCAAGTTGGTTAAACAGAAAGAGGGGCTCGAGTCGAAGATTTTGGCGTTTGTTTCACTGGATTTGGACAAACGGTTGAAGAGTTACGAGGGTTTGAAGATCAGGGGCTAATATGCAATAAAAGTAATCGCGGATAGGTCTCTGACCAAAAAAATAAAATAAAAAGAAAAAACTACGGCGCGAACGCTCGCTAACAGAATCAATCTAACGAAAATCGTTCACTAGCAGATCTAAACGAACGAACGCTCGTTAAATAAACTAAACCGAATAAAACCAAAATAAAACCCGATCTAAACGAAAAAACCGATCTAGGCTTTCACCGAAAATAAAACCGAAAAAACCCGGCGATTTTCTGGCGTACTCCGGCGGACGGCGGCGGTGAGCTCCGGCAACAGCGGGTGGCGAGGTGTGGCTGTGGCGGCGGGCTCCGGCAGCGAGCCTTGATCTTGTGCGGCAGAACTCGGCGTCGGCGTCGGCTTGGCAAGGGCTCCGGCGCATGAGGCGCGGCAACAAGGCGGCGGCGGCGGGCTCCAGCGGCGGCTAGGGTTTCGGTGCCGGGGTGGGCTAACGGGCTGGGGCGGCGGCCTCGGCCGGCTTATAAAGCCTGAGCGGACAGAGTCCGGCTCGGGCACGGCCCCGTCACGTCGGTTCGTTTTTTTAAATAAGATTCCGCCGAGAAAAATCCTAAATAAAATAAAATAAAAATCTAAAAATGCCAAAAACAATTTTCGCCGTCTAAACAAAAAATTTAGAACAAAGTGAACATTTTCTTGGCCTAAGAATGCAATTTTGAAAAATGCATATTTTCTAATTCAAACAAAATAGCGATAAAATCCGAATAAAATTATTTATTTGATTTTAACATTTTTCCTCCAATATTTCATTTATTTTGGAGAAGTCATATTATCTCCTCTCATATATTTTAATTATGAAATAATTTTGAGAGAAAAATAATTAAAACCAAAATGATCCCCGTTTCAATATTTGAGAAAATTCAAATATGAAAATAATAAAATCTCCAACTCTCTCTATGGGTCCTTGAGTTGATTAGGATTTTTAGGATCACTACCAAAATGCACATAAAATATGATATGCATATGTTGACCTATGTATAACATTCCAAATTGAAAATTTGGGATGTTACAAACCTCCCCCCCCCCTTAAGATGAATCTCGTCCTCGAGATTCGGGTTGGCTAGAAAATAGGTGTGGGTGGTCTTTGCGTAGATCATCCTCTCGTTCCCAGGTGGCTTCATCCTCGGTATGGTGGCTCCACTGAACTTTGCAAAACTTGATAACCTTGCTGCAAGTAACTCGGCTGGCAAACTCGAGAATCTTGTCTGGTTTCTCCTTGTAGGTCAAATCACTATCCAACTGAATTGCTTCCAGGGGCACTATATCTCTTAGAGGAATATCGGCTGCTACGTCTTGAGCTTTCTTTGGTTTTCCTCGAAGAGGAGAGGGTGATGCAGCAAGTGTAGCGTAAGTATTTCCCTCAGTTTTGAGAACCAAGGTATCAATCCAGTAGGAGGCTCCTCAAAAGTCCCACGCACCTACACAAACAAACTGAGAACTCGCAACCAACGCAATAAAGGGGTTGTCAATCCCTTCACGGCCACTTGGGAAAGTGAGATCTAATAAAGATAGTATGATAAGATAAATATATTTTTGGTATTTTATAGTATAGATGCAAAAAGTAAAGATGAAAATAAAAGTAGATTGAAAGCAAATATGATAAGAGATAGACCCGGGGGCCATAGGTTTCACTAGTGGCTTCTCTCAAGATAGCATAAGTATTACGGTGGGTGAACAAATTACTGTCGAGCAATTGATAGAAACTCATGCAATATGATATAAACCCCATCTTGTTATCCTCGATGGCAACAATACAATACGTGCCTTGCAACCCTTTCTATCACTGGGTAAGGACACCGCAAGATTGAACCCAAAGCTAAGCACTTCTCCCATGGCAAGAAAGATCAATCTAGTAGGCGAAACCAAACTGATAATTCGAAGAGACTTGCAAAGATAACTTAATCATACATAAAATAATTCAGAGAAGATTCAAATATTATTCATAGATAAACTTGATCATAAACCCACAATTCATCGGATCTCGACAAACACACCGCAAAAAGAGTTTACATCGAATAGATCTCCACAAGAGAGGGGGAGAACATTGTATTGAGATCCAAAAAGAGAGAAGAAGACATCTAGCTAATAACTATGGACCCGTAGGTCTGTGGTAAAATATTCACAACTCATCGGAGGGGCAAGGATGTTGATGTAGAGGCCCTCCATGGTTGATTCCCCCTCCGGCAGAGTGTCGGCGAAGGCTCCAAGATGGGATCTCGCGGATACATAAGGTTACTGCTGTGGAAATTGTGTTTCGTGGTGCCCCTGGATGTTTCCGGGGTACGTAGGTATATATAGGAGGAAGAAGTACGTCGGTGGCCGCCCGAGGGGCCCACGAGACAGGGCGCGCCCTATAGGGGGCGCCTCCTATCTCGTGGAGGCCTCGGCTGCTTCTTGACTTGCACTCCAAGTCCTCGGATCACGTTCGTTCCAAAATCACGCTCCGGAGGTTTCATTCCGTTTGGACCCGTTTGATATTCCTTTTCTTGAAATACTGAAATAGGCAAAAAAAAACAGCAATATGGGCTGGGCCTCCAGTTAGTAGGTTAGTCCCAAAATGATATAAATGTGTAAAATAAAGCCCATAAACATCCAAAAGGGTAATATAATAGCATGGAACAATCAAAATTATAGATACGTTGGAGACGTATCAAGCATCCCTAAGCTTAATTCCTGCTCGTCATGAGTAGGTAAATGATAAAAGAGAATTTTGATGTGGAATGCTACCTAGCATAATTCATAATGTAATTTCCTTTATTGTGGCATGAATGTTCAGATCCAAATGAATACAAAATAAAAGTTCATATTGATAAAAGAAATAGTAATACTTCAAGCATACTAATCAAAGTAATCATGTCTTCTCAAAATAGCATGGCAAAAGAAAGTTCATCCCTACAAAATCATATAGTTAGGCTATGCTTCATTTTCGTCACACAAAGATGTTCCCAACTTCTATACCCCCGATGAAGCCAAGCAATTGTTTCATACTTACATAATCTCAAACTTTTTCAACCTTCACGCAATACATGAGCGTGAGCCATGGATATAGCACTATGGGTGGAATAGAATATGATGATGGGGATTGTGTGGAGAAGACAAAAAAGGAGAAAGTCTCACATTGACAAGGAAAATCAACGGGCTATGGAGATGCCCATCAATTGATGTCAACATGAGGAGTATGGATTGCCATGCAACGGATGCACTAGAGCTATAAATGAATTCTCAACAAAAGAAAACTAGTGGGTGTGCATCCAACTTGCTTGCTCACGAAGACCTAGGGCATTTGAGGAAGCCCATCGTAGGAATATACAAGCCAAGTTCTATAATGAAAAATTCCCACTAGTATGAAAAAGATAACTTATGAGACTCACTATATGAAAAACATGGTGCTACTTTGAAGCACAATATACGAGACTCACTACATGAAGAACAAGGTGCTACTATGAAGCACAAGTGTGGAAAAAGAGATAGTAACATTGCCCTTTTTATTTTTTATTTTTTTGGGCCTTTCCTTTTTTTGGCCTTTCTCTTTTTTTTTGATTGGGCAATGCTCTAATAATGATGATCATCACACTTCTATTGATTACAACATAAGGATTACAACTCGAAACTAGAACAAGATATGACTCTATATGAATGCCTTCGGCGGTGTACCGGGATGGTGCAATGAATCAAGAGTGACATGTATGAAAAATAATTCATGGTGGCTTTGCCACAAATACGATGTCAACTTCATGATCATGCAATGGCAATATGAAAAAAGTAAAGTATGTCATGATGATGATGAACGGAACGGTGGAAAGTTGCATGGCAATATATCTCGGAATGGCTATGGAAATGCCATAATAGGTAGGTATGGTGGCTGTTTTGAGGAAGATATAGGGAGGTTTATGTGTGATAGAGCGTATCGTATCACGGGTTTGGATGCACCGCGAAGTTTGCACCAACTCTCAAGGTGAGAAAGGGCAATGCACGTGCATCAAGAGGCTAGCAAAGGCGGAAAGGTAAAAGTGCGTATAATCCATGGACTCAACATTAGTCAAAAGAACTCATACACTTATTGCAAAAATTTAGAAGTCATCAAAAATCAAGTACTATGTGCATGCTCCTAGGGGATAGATTGGTAGGAAAATACCATCGCTCGTCCCCGACCGCCACTCATAAGGATGCACAAGCCAGGTACACTTCATGTTTCAAATTTGTTACACAACTTTAACCATACGTGCATGCTACGGGACTTGCTAACTTCAAACCAAGCATTCTTTAAATTCATAATCACCCAACTAGCATGACTTTAATATCACTACCTCCATATCTCAAAACAATTATCAAGTATCAAATTGATCATAGCATCCAATTCACTTCCTATGATAGTTTTTATTATACCCAACTTGGATGCCTACCATTCTAGGACCAACTTTATAACCATAGCAAATACCATGCTGTTCTAAAAGACTCTCAAAATAATATAGGTGAAGCATGATAGACTAGCAATTTCTTCAAAATTAAGATACCACCGTGCTCTAAAAGATATAAGTGAAGCACTACAGCAAAAACTATCAAGCTCAAAAGATATAAGTGAAGCACATAGAGTATTCTAGCAAATTCTAATCAAATAGGCTTCTCCCAAAAGGTGTGTACAGCAAGGATGATTGTGGTAAACTAAAAAGCAAAGACTAATATAATACACGACGCTCCAAGCAAAACACTTATCATGTGGTGAATAAAAATATAGCTCCAAGTAAAGTTACCAATGAACAAAGACGAAAGAGGGGATGCCTTCCCGGGGCATCCCCAAGCTTAGGCTTTTGGCTATTCTTGAATATATTGGGGTGCCTTGGGCATCCCCAAGCTTAGGCTCTTGCCACCCTTTATTCCATAGTCCATAAAAGCTTTACCCAAAACCTGAAAACTTCACAACACAAAACTCAACAAAAATCTTATAAGCTTCGTTAGTGAAAGAAAACAAAACCACCACATAAGGTACTGCAATGAACTCATTATTTATTTAATTTGGTGTTAAACCTACTGTATTCCAACTTATCTATGGATTATAAACTATTTTATTGGCCATAGATTCATCAAAATAAGCAAACAACACACGAAAAACAGAATCTGTCAAAAACAGAACAGTCTGTAGTAATCTGTAACTAACGCAAACTTCTGGAACTCAAAAAATTCAGCCAAAATAGGAAGACCTAGGCAATTTGTTTATTGATCAGAAGCAATTGTAATCACTATTTTATCACATTCTGGTTATTTTTAACAATTATTTTCGTGCTCCGAAAGTTTCTGGAAATTACAGCAAGATCAAATAACTATCATCAAAGAAGATCCTATAGGTTTAACTTGGCACAAACAGTAATTAAAACATAAAACCACATCTAAACAGAAGGTAGATGGATTATTTATTCCTAAACAGAAACAAAAACAAAAAACATAAAGAAAATTGGGTTGCCTCCCAACTAGCGCTATCGTTTAACGCCCCTAGCTAGGCATAAAAGCAAGGATAGATCTAACGAGTGCCATCTTTGGCACTCGGAGAGGGGGATCTCCTTTCTATGGCATTCATTCTTCTATTTAAGTTAAGCACATGGCCATTAATGGAAGAAGTAAGATTAAACACGTTACGGAAATTTGCCTCTAAACTAGACTTCATCTCTTTAATAATTTCATTTTGGTAGAAGCACAAAAGAGTAGTTGATTCAACCTTATCATTCATAGGGTGCCCAAATATAGTTTTCATTCTTTACATAGGTGTCTATAGTATCCCCTTCAAGAAAACCTCCTTCAAAAATATAATCTAAAACTTGTTTAAAAGAAGCGGGCAAGCCAATATAGAAACTTTTTAAGTAATCTTCAATTTGATATTGTGGCACAGAGCTAGACCGAATCCTTAATAACCTATCCCAAGCATCTTTTAAAGACTCATCAAGTAAATAGCGAAAAATTCCAGAGTCATCCTCATCAAAATTATTCAAGCTCTCATTGGAGACCCCGGTGGTTCTTTCTATAGCATTATTATTCATGAGCTTAGAGAGGATAGAGGGGTTATCCAAGGTACTAGAACCTAGGAAAGGACCCTTAGTTCTTTTTGATTCGGCCATGGCAACGAGAAGGCAAACGGAGAAGAGAGGAGGAGATTGGGAAAGAGAGGGCGAATAAAACAGCAAGGGTGAAGTGGGGGAGAGGAAAACGAGAGGCAAATGACAAATAATGTAAATGCGAGGGAGATGGGTTTGTGATGGGTACTTGGTATATCTTGACTTGAGCGAAGACCTCCCCGGCAACGGCGCCAGAAATCCTTCTTGCTACGTCTTGAGCTTGCGTTGGTTTTCCTCGAAGAGGAGAGGGTGATGCAGCAAGTGTAGCGTAAGTATTTCCCTCGGTTTTGAGAACCAAGGTATCAATCCAGTAGGAGGCTCCTCAAAAGTCCCATGCACCTACACAAACAAACTGAGAACTCACAACCAACACAATAAAGGAGTTGTCAATCCCTTCACGGCCACTTGCGAAAGTGAGATCTAATAAAGATAGTATGATAAGATAAATATTTTTTGGGTATTTTATAGTATAGATGCAAAAAGTAAAGATACAAATAAAAGTAGATTGAAAGCAAATATGATAAGAGATAGACCCGGGGGCCATAGGTTTCACTAGTGGCTTCTCTCAAGATAGCATAAGTATTACGGTGGGTGAACAAATTACTGTCGAGCAATTGATAGAAAAGCGCATAGTTATGAGATTATCTAGGCATGATCATGTATATAGGCATCACGTCCATAACTAGTAGACCGACTCCTGCCTGCATCTACTACTATTACTCCATACATCGAGCGCTATCCAGCATGCATCTAGAGTATTAAGTTCATAAGAACAGAGTAACGCATTAAGCAAGCTGACATGATGTAGAGGGATAAACTCATGCAATATGATATAAACCCCATCTTGTTATCCTCGATGGCAACAATACAATACGTGCCTTGCAACCCTTTCTGTCACTGGGTAAGGACACCGCAAGATTGAACCCAAAGCAAAGCACTTCTCCCATGGCAAGGAAGATCAATCTAGTAGGCGAAACCAAACTGATAATTCGAAGAGACTTGCAAAGATAACTTAATCATACATAAAAGAATTCAGAGAAGATTCAAATATTATTCATAGATAAACTTGATCATAAACCCACAATTCATCGGATCTCGACAAACACACCGCAAAAAGAGTTTACATCGAATAGATCTCCACAAGAGAGGGGGAGAACATTGTATTGAGATCCAAAAAGAGAGAAGAAGCCATCTAGCTAATAACTATGGACCCGTGGGTCTGTGGTAAACTATTCACAACTCATCGGAGGGGCAAGGATGTTGATGTAGAGGCCCTCCATGGTTGATTCCCCCTCCGGTAGAGTGTCGGCGAAGGCTCCAAGATGGGATCTCGCGGATACAGAAGGTTACTGCTGTGGAAATTGTGTTTTGTGGTGCCCCTGGATGTTTTTGGGGTACATAGGTATATATAGGAGGAAGAAGTACGTCGGTGGCCGCCCGAGGGGCCCACGAGACAGGGGGGCGCGCCCTCCTATCTCGTGGAGGCCTCGGCTGCTTCTTGACTTGCACTCCAAGTCCTCTGGATCACGTTCGTTCCAAAAATCACGCTCCCGAAGGTTTCATTCCGTTTGGACTCCGTTTGATATTCCTTTTCTTCGAAATACTGAAATAGGCAAAAAACAGCAATATGGGCTGGGCCTCCGGTTAGTAGGTTAGTCCCAAAAATGATATAAATTTGTAAAATAAAGCCCATAAACATCCAAAAGGGGTAATATAATAGCATGGAACAATCAAAAATTATAGATACGTTGGAGACGTATCATCGGCCATCTCAAAATGGCACTTCTTCAGCTGGGAAACGTGAAACACATCATGAACTCCTGACAGTCCTTCGGGTAACTCCAACTTGTAGGCCACTTCTCCCATACGTTCCAAAACTCGGTATGGTCCTACAAATCTCGGGGCTAACTTTCCCTTAACTCCAAATCGTTTTACTCCTCACAAAGGTGATACATGAAGATATGCTCTGTCTCCAATTTCATAGACTACCTCCTTGCGTTTTGAATCTGCATAACTCTTCTGCCTGGACTAAGCTACCTTCAGTCTATCCCGAATCAGCTTAACCTTCTCTTCGGACTCTTTAATCAAATCCGGTCCAAACAACTGACGGTCTCCAACTTCATCCCACATCAACGGTGTTCTGCATCTTCTTCCATACAAAGCTTCGAAAGGTGCCATCTTCAAACTGGCTTGATAGTTGTTGTTGTATGAAAACTCTGCGTAAGGCAAATTATCATCCCAACTAGATCCATAGTCTATTGCACAACCTCTCAACATGTCCTCTAGAAGCTGATTGACCCTGTCGGTCTGTCCATCTGTCTGCGGATGAAAGGTTGTACTAAACTCTAGCCTGGTCCCCAAAGTCTGGTGCAGCTGGTGCCAAAACTTTGAAGTAAACTGCGTTCCTCTATCTGATACGATGCTCCTTGGAACTCCATGCAGACATACGATCCTGGTCATATATATCCAGGCCATCTTCGCACTTGTATAGGTGGTCTTCACTGGGATAAAGTGAGCAACTTTGGTCAAATGATCCACTACTACCTAGATAGAATCATATCCCGATCGGGTCCTGGGTAATCCGGTGATAAAATCCATGCCAAGCTTATCCCACTTCCATTCGGGTATCGGCATAGGTTGCAATAGTCCTGCTGGCTTCTGATGTTCTGCCTTCACTCACTGACATACATCACATACGGCTACATACTCGGCAATATCCTTCTTCATACCAGTCCACCAGAAACGCTCCTTAAAATCCAAATACATCTTGGTGTTTCTGGGGTGTATCGAGCATGGCGAGTCATGTGCTTCCTGTAGTATCAGCTTCCTGATCTCCGCATTATTGGGCACATAGACACTGTCCTCAAACCACAAGGTGCCGTGCTCATCCTCACGAAAACCTTTGGCTTTTCCTTTGCTCATCTTCTCTTTTATCTCGGCAATTTCTCTATCATCCTTCTGAGCTTCACGAATCTTTCCCAATAATGTCGACTGAACCTCCATTGTTGTGACAAAACCTCTAGGGACTATCTCCAAATGAAGCTCCCTGAGATCCTTGGCTAACTCCTTTGGCAATCCTCCGCTTACGAGGGTATTGGCATAACTCTTCCGGCTCAAAGAGTCTGCTACGAAATTGGCCTTCCCTGGGTGATAATGCAGCTTCATATCATAGTCCTTTATAAGCTCCAACCATCTCCTTTGCCAGAGATTTAGCTCCTTCTGTGTGAAAATGTACTTCAAACTCTTATGATTCATGTACACATCAAAACGATTTACAATAAGAAAGTGTCTCCAGGTCTTGAGCACATGCACTACAGCTGCTAACTCCAAATCATGCATGGCATAATTCAACTCATGTGGTCAAAGTTGACGTGAGGCATATGAAACAACTCTTTAGTCTTGCATAAGTACTCCTCCAAGTCCTAAGAGAGAAGCGTCGCAATACACTTGGAAATCCTTGCGTATATCTAGCAGAATCAGCACTGGGGCTGTAACCAAACGTTTCTTCAACTCCTGGAAACTTGCCTCACATTCATCTGTCCATTTAAACTTAGTGTCCTTCTTCAACAGCTCCGTCATGGGCTTCGCAATCTTGGAAAATTATCAATGAATCTCTGGTAATATCCTGCGAGTCCAAGAAAACTGCGGATCTCTCCAACTTAGGTGGGTGCCAACCACTCAGTGACTGACTGAACCTTGGTGGGGTCTACTCTATACCTTCTCCTGATATAACATGTCCAAGGAATCCAACTTCCTTCAACCAAAACTCACATTTGCTGAACTTGGCATATAGCTGATGTTCCCTGAGCTTCTCGAGAACTAAACGCAAATGCTCCTTGTGTTCCTCTTCATTCTTCGAGTACACCAAAATATCATCAATGAACACCATGACAAACTTATCCAAGAACTCCATGAATACCTTGTTCATCATGCTCATAAAATAGGCAGGGGCGTTAGTCAATCCAAATGACATACCGTGTACTCATATAGCCCGTACCTTGTGGTGAAGGTTGTCTTAGATATATCCTGTTCTCGGATCTTCAGCTAGTGGTATCCTGATTGTAGATCGATCTTGGAGAATACTTTAGCTCCTTGCAGCTGGTGAAACAAGTCATTGATCATCGGTAGTGGGTACTCATTCTTGATTGTCACTTCATTCAATGCACGATAATTGTAACATCCCAAATTTTCAATTTGGAATGTTATACATAGGTCATCCATGCATCATATTTTATTGCATTTTGTTTGCAATCCTCGAAATCCTAAGCAACTCAAGGACCCTCGGAGAGAGTTGGGGATTTTTCTGTTTTTCATATTTGAATTTTATCAAATAATGAAGACGAGGATTTTGATTTTTAATTATTTTTTCTCCGGAAAATATTTCATTTAGAAATAATAAATGAGAGGAGATAATATGACTTCTCCAAAATAATTGAAATATCGGAGGAAAAATGTTAAAATCAGTATTTCGATTTTATTTGATTTTAGTTGGAATTTTATTTGCCCTAGAAAAATTTGCATGTTTTTAAAAATTGCATTTTAGGAGCCAAGAACAGTTCATCTTGTTCTAAATACTTTATTTAGACGGAGAAAACTTGTTTTGGTATTTTTAGATTTTTATTTATTTTTCTAGGATTTTTTCTAAGTTTCGGCGGAACATTTAAAAAAAAAAGAGACCGCGCCCGACTGGGCCTAGGGCCCAGCCGAGCAGGCCGGCCCAGCCGCCCGCCGCCGCCTCCTCCTGCGTCTTGGCGCCGCCTCCAAGACTCGGACCGAGTCCGAGTGGGACTCCGCCTCCGCCGCCTTGCCCCTCCTCCAAGCCGCCCCCCACCCCTTTAAATACGCCCCTCTAACCACCACCACCACCACCGGAGCCCGAGCCGCCCCGAGCCCGAGCCGCCGCTGCCGCCTCAAGACCCCGCCGAGCCCCCGCCCCCTCGCCGAGCCCCGCCGGAGCCGCCCGCCTCGCCAGACGACCTCGCCGGAGGTAGCCACCCGCCGCCCGGTTTTTTTTTAGAAAAACCCTAGTTCGTTTTTTTATAGATCGGTTTTATTTTTTTCCGGTTTATTTACTTAGCGAGCGTTCGCTCGTTCGTTTATTTTAACGAACGTGTTCATCATTTAGTTTCTGCTAACGAACGTTCGTTCGTTAAGCCGTTCGTCGTTTTTCTTTTTATCAGATTTATTCCGCGATTTTCCTGGTCGCGATTTCTGATCCGATTTTCGTTCTAGTTTAACTTTTCGCTCGTTTATCGGAATCAGGCGATTCAAGCGCCTGGAGTTTCATCTCGAAACCCTCTTTCCGAATAGTCAACTCAAACAAGTTTTTGTCTCTGTAAATTTGACCCTAGTTCAGATTAGTAAACAGATCTTATTTCTTTCGTCGTTTGAGTTTCGTTGCTCCGTTTGGTTTGATTCTTTTTGCGAACCAGAGTTCTTAATTTGAACTTTCTGGTTGGCCTCTTTCAGTTAAAATTTCATTTTGTGCATCTTTGCTTGTTGCTTATGTATGTATTGTTTGCTTGCGATAGAATTCCCGGAGTGCGAAGCGTGTTACTACGAGTCTCTAGGATTCACGGATCGTCAACAAGGCAAGTAACACTTTGATCATTCTCTTTCCATACCCAGTTTTTATGCATTAGCTTCAACCCTCAAACATTGCATGATTAGGATGTCATTAATTTGTGGGTTGGGAAGTAGTTGATGAGGTAGGAACCTATTGCCCTGTTACATTCAAACCCTTGGGAGTTACTTCTACGTATTGCTTATCTTGCCATGCTATGCTTGTAGACGTGGTTTGGGTTTGAGTGAATCCATGACAGATGTGAGAATGTTAATTAATGGTTTACTTTAAGGTGGCAACTTTAATACACATCTGGGTGGATTGAGGCACCTGGGGAACCCAGTGTTGTCTGTTTTTTTGGAAATCCCAGGGTACCCGTGTGATCTTCCTATGGACCGCCACCCAGGCTCAAAGGGAACTGAGATTATTCAGGATAGAAACTTCCGTGTGCAGCCACAAGTTATTATGGGCTCTAGCATAGTTGAGTAAGTTACGTGAAGCTCTTGAAGAGGTAGATCAGCAGGTAGTGGGTTTTGTAGGTTTGGTATGGTCTACCCGGAGTAGAGAGTTAATGTTTCTGAAAGACTATGTCTCGGTCATCTGTTTCTCAAACACCATGTAGTGCGAGAAATCAATGGAGGCGATCGAGTCTTGTGGGGAAAAGTGCGCAAACCTCTGCAGAGTGTACAATCTAATCATGGTTAGCCGTGTCCCCGGTTATGGACAATTCTGAGTATCTAGTACTTGAGTATTCACATGTATCTCATCACTCTTAACTAATTTTGCTGGGATGTTAATTACCGTAATTGGGATTGAGTTGGGGTTATACCTTCTCAATGATGTTTCAACCACCATGATAGTTAAATTAAAATTGATTCCTTTGTTGTAGGGAAAAATTGGCTTTTCGCAAAAACTATAACCATAGAGCTTTCCACCAGCCAAATATGCATGTAGTGATAGCATTATTCTGTTATTGTTCTATTGTGTTACAATGCCAGCATATTCCATGTGCTGACCCGTTCTCGGGCTGCAACGTATTATGTTGCAGACTTTTCAGACGAGGAGTAAGGTTCGATAGGTCGTTGCCGTGCAGCTCAGCTATGCCGTTGGAGTTGATGGACTCACTTTATCTTCCAAGCCTTCCGCCGTTATCGTATTAGATGGCCTTAAGCCATATTATTGTAATAAGTTCTCTTTTGAGACATTCGATGTAATAAGTGTGTGATTGCTACTCTGTTATAAATCCTTCAGTAATCTTGTGTGTGTCAAGATTCTCGATCCATGGATGACATGAAACACGAGACTTGACCATCTCGAGGTCGGGTCGCTACAGGATGGTATCAGAGCACACGCTGAGTGTAGGACACGACCACTAAGATAAACCATAGGTCACTCTTCTCTACTCATTTCTGACTCCTCTCCATCTTTCCACTCCTTAGGATGACGGAGATGAAGAACAAGTTTGCACAACCGGATGAAGACTCACCTTTTGGACGCCACTTGAAGGAAGTCACTAGGTACTTGAACATTGGAATACCAAGCTTCACCGGGACGTACAACGCCACTTTACCTGAAGAAGAGCGCTGGATGATTCAAGTACAAGTTCCAGGAAGGACATTCTCGCCAACCTCTAAGCCCATAGAGTTTTCTTTCGAAGCACCCACCTGGAGCCTTGGCAAGAGTATGGCAGCTCACATTACCATGGGACGCATTGGTGAAGTCTACAATAGGGAGCTTAAAGACACCATATACCAAATATGTGGGCGCCGAGACGAGCAATGGGAAGTAATCAACACCAAGAAGGATAGGTCCATTGCAGCTTACATCCAGGAGCTAAACCAGCACATTCGATGTCAGGAGAACCAGATGTGCGCAGACATGATGGATTTGAAGAAGGCGAAAACTAGGATCATCGAGCTGGACGAAGAACTCAAGTTTACGTGCGATGGATATGAGGAGGAAATCAAGACACTACTGGAGAAGAATGACAACCTAGTCAAGAAGATTGGAGTCTTCATGGGAGGATCAGCGCCGGAAGAGGAAGAAGAAGATCCCACTTGTTCGGACAACTACATCATCATCGACGACACCGATTCTGAACCAAGTGTTGATGACTATGAAGATGAAGCAGGAGCAGACATCATGGAGTCTTCCACCGATCAAAATTTCTAGATGACCACCATATAATAGTAGTATTCCCCCATGTAACTAGTAATAGTTGATCACTTTTGCGATAGTCCTAGACCGTCTATATGCCCTTGCTTGATTGATTGAATGAATGTTTGTGTTTGCCTCATGTGCATATGGGTAGTGTTTTCTCACTAGACCTCTTTCTATTCTAATCTCTTCCATCTAAACCCACCAGATGCCTCCGAGACGTGACCTCGGTTTTGTTTTCCCACCGGAGCTCACCCAGTTGATCCAGCAGCAGAATGCCTTGATGCAATTGCTAGTTCAGAACTAGGGCAATGCCAACAACAACAACAACAACAACCCTCCACCAGTGGACAATTTAGCCTGTTTTCTGAGGTTACAACCGCCGGTGTTTTCCAGTAGCACCGAGCCAATAGTTGCTGATGATTGGCTACGCCATATTGGAAGGGAGTTAACCACCGCAGGATGCACGGATGCTGAGAAGGTGCGCTTTGCCGCACATCAATTGGATGGACCAGCAGCCGCATGGTGGGAGAATTACACGGCTACTTTTCCTATAGCCAATGTCACTTGGGACCAGTTCCAACAAGCTTTTCGCACGGCCCATGTCTCAACTGGAGCCATGCAGATGAAGAAGCGTGAGTTTCGCAACTTACGCCCGGGAACCGATGTGGCCCGAAGACTGGATGAGTTTAGCAAGTTATCACGCTATGCCCCTGATGATGTGGCCACAGATGCCGCGAAGCAGGAGAAGTTTATGGAAGGGCTGAATGATGATATGAGCATGCAGTTGATGGTGGCAACTTTCAACAATTACCAGGAGTTGGTGGATAAGGCTCTAATGATTGAAGGAAAGCAGCAGCAAATTGAGAGCCGTAAGAGGAAATATGGACAAGGGAAGTACAACTCAGGAGCTCACCAGAAGCCTCGTTTAACCCCGAAATCAGGAGGACTTGTTCATAACCATGGAGGTCATAACCATACTGGAGGAGGATCGCATAATCAAAATGGTGCGAAGAATGGGAATGGGAATGGAGCCAACAATAATCAGAATCGCTCTAACCCATCTACACCCGCCAAGAGGGACTTAAGCCAAGTTATTTGCTTTAAGTGCGGGAAGACAGGGCACTATGCCAATGACTGCCCTGAAGGAAGGAATGGAAACGGAAATGGGAGCGCTGGGAAGAAGCCCAATCCATTCAACAAAGGACAAGTGAACCACGTTAACGAGGAGGAGGTTGAAGAGCAGCCGGACGCGGTAATAGGTAAGTTTTTGGTTCAGTCATTTACCGCTCTTGTTCTTTTCGACATTGGTGCATCGCATTCATACATATCAAGGGATTTGTGGATAAGTTTAAGTTACCAACCCAAACCCTTAGGACCCTCTTTTAGTGAGCTCTTTCGAGCAGAGTACATGGCTAGCAGATGGTGCACCCAGATACCCCTAATCATTGGCACGCATGTTTTTCCGTCGACATAATTATCTTGGAGTCGCAAGGATTGGATGTGATATTAGGTATGGACTGGATGTCGAAGTATGGAGGAAGTATTGACTATGCTAGCAAGTCTATTTATCTTACCACCCGGAGGAAAAAGGATTATATGTATCTAGGCATGTGCCTAGGAGGAGCCAAGTGAATACCCTCACGGAGTTGTACAGAGGAAGTACCAGAGTGAAAGATTTTTCAGATGTTTTCCCGTAAGAGTTACGGGCATGCCACCGGATAGAGACATCGAGTGTTTGATAGAACTATTTCCAGGTACAGGGCCAATATCCAAGAGACCCTATCGGATGCCCGCAAATGATCTGGAGGAAATTAAAAAGCAGATCAAGGAGTTATTGGAGAAAGGTTATATTCGAAGGAGTTCATCACCTTGGGGAGCACCAGTACTTTTGGTGGAGAAGAAGGATAAATCCCTAAGGATGGTTGTTGATTACCGAGCTCTGAATGAAGTAACGATAAAGAACAAGTATCCATTACCAATGATTAATGATCTGTTTGATCAGTTGCAAGGAGCTAAGGTGTTTTCGAAGATTGATCTACGATCAGGATACCATCAGTTGAAGATCCGAGAGAAGGATATACCAAAGACAACATTTACCACATGGTATGGATTATATGAGTATACGGTCATGTCATTTGGACTGACTAACGCCCCTGCCTATTTCATGAGTATGATGAACAAGGTGTTCATGGAGTATTTGGACAAGTTTGTTGTGGTGTTTATTGATGATATTATGGTATACTCGAAGAACGAAGAGGAGCACGCGGAACACCTGCGTTTGGTTCTCGAGAAACTCAGGGAACACCAGTTATACGCCAAATTCAGCAAGTGCGAGTTTTGGTTGAAGGAAGTTGGATTTCTTGGGCATGTTATATCAGGAGAGGGTATAGCAAGTAGATCGATGAAGGTTCGATCCATCCATCGAATGGTTGGCACCCACTTCAGTTGGCGAGATCCGCAGTTTCCTTGGACTGGCAGGATATTATCGGAGATTCATTGAGAATTTTTCCAAGATTGCTAAGCCAATGACTGAATTGCTAAAGAAGGATACTAAGTTCACATGGACAGAGGATTGTGAGGCCAGTTTTCAAGAGTTGAAGAAACGGTTGCCAGATATACATAAGGAGTTTCAAGTGTATTGTGACGCCTCACGCTTGGGACTTGGATGTGTGCTTATGCAGGACGGAAAAGTTGTTTCGTATGCCTCACGACAACTAAAACCTCATGAGTTGAACTATGCCACGCATGATTTGGAGTTAGCAGCCGTAGTGCATGCATTAAAGACCTGGAGACATTATCTCATTGGAAACCGTTGTGATGTGTACAAGGATCATAAGAGTTTGAAGTACATTTTCACACAGAAGGAGTTGAACCTCAGACAGAGGAGATGGCTGGAGCTTATAAAGGATTACGATATGAAGCTACACTATCATCCAGGAAAGGCCAACGTCGTAGCAGACGCTTTGAGCCGGAAAAGTTATGCTAATATCCTTGAAAGTAAAGGATTGCCAAAGGAGTTAGCTGAGGAGATCATGGAACTTCGGTTGGAAATTGTTCCAAGAGGTTTTATTGCAACCCTGGAGGTTCAGTCGACATTGTTGGACAAGATTCGAGAAGCTCAGAAGGAGGACAAAGAAATTGCTAAAATAAGAGAGAAGATGGGCGAAGGTAAAGCCAAAGGTTTTCGTGAGGATGAGCACGATACCTTGTGGTTTGAGGACCGAATTTACGTGCCCAACAATTCGGAGATCAGGAAGTTAATACTTCAGGAGGCCCGTGACTCACCATACTCGATTCACCCCGGAAACACCAAGATGTATTTGGATTTGAAGGAACGTTTCTGGTGGACTGGTATGAAGAAGGATATTGCCGAGTACGTAGCCGTATGTGATGTATGTCAGAGAGTAAAGGCAGAGCATCAGAAACCAGCAGGACTGTTACAGCCTATGCCGATACCTGAATGGAAGTGGGATAAACTTGGCATGGATTTTATCACCGGATTACCCAGAACTAAGGCAGGATATGATTCAATATGGGTAGTTGTGGATCGTTTAACCAAAGTAGCTCACTTCATCCCTGTGAAAACAACTTATACAAGTGCCAAGTTGGCCAAGATATATATGTCCAGGATCGTATGTTTACATGGAGTTCCGAGGAGCATCGTATCAGATAGAGGAACGTAGTTTACGTCAAAGTTTTGGCATCAACTACACCAGACCTTGGGTACCAGATTGGAGTTCAGTACCACTTTTCACCCACAGACGGATGGACAGACCGAGAGGTCAATCAGATTCTGGAAGACATGTTGAGAGCCTGTGCTCTAGATTATGGATCTAGTTGGGATGACAATTTGCCGTACGCAGAGTTCTCATATAACAACAGCTACCGAGCCGTTTGAAGATGGCACTGTTTGAAGCTCAGATGGACGCAGATGTAGAACACCATTGATGTGGGATGAGGTAGGAGATCGTCGATTGTTTGGACCAGATTTGATCAAGGAATCGAGAGGAGAAGGTTAAACTGATCGAGACAGACTAAAGATTGCTCATCCGCACGTAAGAGTTATGCAGATTCCAAACGCAAGGAAGTAACCTATGAAATTGGAGGCGAGCCTATCTCATGAGTATCACCCTTGAGGGGAGTGAAACGTTTTGGAGTTAAGGGAAAGTTAGCCCCAAGATTTATAGGACCGTATCGTGTTTTGGAACGGATGGGAGAAGTTGCCTACAAGCTGGAGTTACCTGAAGGATTGTCAGGAGTGCACGATGTGTTCCACGTATCACAGCTGAAGAAGTGCCATGCGGAGATGGTCGACATACCGTTAAATGATACAGTGCCCCTAGAGGCGATACAGTTGGACAGTAATTTGACTTATGAGGAAAAGCCAGTAAAGATTCTTGACTTTGACAGCCGAGTCACTCGCAGCAAGGTTATCAAGTTTTGCAAAGTTCAGTGGAGCCACCATACAGAGGAGGAAGCCACCTGGGAATGAGAAGATGATATTCGCAAGGACCACCCGCACCTATTTTCTAGCCAACCCAAATCTCGAGGGCGAGATTCATCTTAAGGGGGGTAGGTTTGTAACATCCCAAATTTTCAATTTGGAATGTTATACATAGGTCATCCATGCATATAATATTTTATTGCATTTTGTTTGTAATCCTCGAAATCCTAAGCAACTCAAGGACCCTCGGAGAGAGTTGGAGATTTTTCCGTTTTTCATATTTGAATTTTATCAAATAATGAAGACGAGGATTTTGATTTTTAATTATTTTCTCTCTGGAAAATATTTCATTTTGAAATAATAAATGAGAGGAGATAATATGACTTCTCCAAAATAATTGAAATATCGGAGGAAAAATGTTAAAATCATTATTTGGACTTTATTTGATTTTAGTTGGAATTTTATTTGCCCTAGAAAAATTTGCATGTTTTTAAAATTGCATTTTAGGAGCCAAGAAAAGTTCATCTTGTTCGAATACTTAATTTAGACGGAGAAAACTTGTTTTGGTATTTTTAGATTTTATTTATTTTTCTAGGATTTTTCCTAAGTTTCATGTAAACGTTTTTTTTAAAGAGATCATACCGACCGGGCCTAGGGCCCACCGCCCCGCCGCCGCCGCCACACTGCGCCGCCGCCGCCGCCGCCAAGACTCGGACCGAGTCCGAGTGGGACTCCGCCTCCGCCGCCTTGCCCCCTCCTCCAAGCCGCCGCCCCCCCCTTCATCGCCCCCTCTAACTACCACCACCACAGAGCCGGAGCCGCCCCAAGCCCGAGCCGCCCGCCGCCGAGTCGCCGCCGCCGCCCGCCCCGCCGCCCGCACCCGCCGAGCCCCGCCGCCCATTGCCGAGCCCCACGAGCCACCCGCCTTGCCGGAGGTAGCCACCCGCCTCGTCGGAGGTAGCCACGCGCCGCCCGGTTTTTTTTTACAAAAACCCCTTCGGTTTTTTTTAGAAAAACCCTAGTTCGTTTTTTTATAGATCGGTTTTATTTTTTTCCGGTTTATTTACTTAGCGAGCGTTTGCTCGTTCGTTCGTTTTAACGGAAGTGTTCATCGTTTAGTTTTTGCTAACGAAGGTTCGTTCGTTAAGCCGTTCGTCGTTTTTCTTTTTATCCGATTTATTCCGCGATTTTCCTGGTCGCGATTTCTGATCCGATTTTCGTTCTAGTTTAACTTTTCGCTCGTTTATCGGAATCAGGCGATTCAAGCGCCTGGAGTTTCATCTCGAAACCCTCTTTCCGAATAGTCAACTCAAACAAGTTTTTGTCTCTGTAAATTTGACCCTAGTTCAGATTAGTAAACGGATCTTATTTCTTTCGTCGTTTGAGTTTCGTTGCTCCGTTTGGTTTGATTCTTTTTGCGAACCGGAGTTCTTAATTTGAACTTTCTGGTCGGCCTCTTTCAGTTAAAGTTTCGTTTTGTGCATCTTTGCTTGTTGCTTATGTATGTATTGTTTGCTTGCGATAGAATTCCTGAGTGCTAAGCGTGTTACTCTGAGTCTCTAGGATTCACGGATCGTCAGCAAGGCAAGTAACACTTTGATCATACTCTTTCCATACCCAGTTTTTATGCATTAGCTTCAACCCTCAAACATTGCATGTTTAGGATGTCATTAATTTGTGGGTTAGGAAGTAGTCGATGAGGTAGGAACCTATTGCCCTGTTACATTCAAACCCTTGGGAGTTACTTCTACGTATTGCTTATCTTGCCATGCTATGCTCGTAGACGTGGTTTGGGTTTGAGTGAATCCATGACAGATGTGAGAATGTTAATTAATGGTTTACTTTAAGGTGGCAACTTTAATACACATCTGGGTGGATTGAGGCACCTGGGGAGCCCAGTGTTGTCTGTTTTTTTTTGGAAATCCCGGGGTACCCGTGTGATCTTCCTATGGACCACCACCCAGGCTCAAAGGGAACTGAGATTATTCAGGCTAGAAACTTCCGTGTGCAGCCACAAGCTATTATGGGCTCTAGCATAGTTGAGTAAGTTACGTGAAGCTCTTGAAGAGGTAGATCAGCAGGTAGTGGGTTTTGTAGGTTTGGTATGGTCTACCCGGAGTAGAGAGTTAATGTTTCTGAAAGACTATGTCTCGGTCATCCGTTTCTCAAACACCATGTAGTGCGAGAAATCAACGGAGGCGATCGAATCTTGTGGGGAAAAGTGCGCAAACCTCTGCAGAGTGTACTATCTAATCATGGTTAGCCGTGTCCCCGATTATGGACAATTATGAGTATCTAGTACTTGAGTATTCACATGTATCTCATCACTCATAACTAATTTTGCTGGGATGTTAATTACCGTAATTGGGATTGAGTTGGGGTTATACCTTCTCAATGATGTTTCAACCACCATGATAGTTAAATTAAAATTGATTCCTTTGTTGTAGGGAAAAATTGGCTTTTCGCAAAAACTATAACCATAGAGCTTTCCACCAGCCAAATATGCTATGTAGTGATAGCATTATTATGTTATTGTTCTATTGTGTTACAATGCCACCATATTCCATGTGCTGACCCGTTCTCGGGCTGCAACGTATTATGTTGCAGACTTTTCAGACGAGGAGTAAGGTTCGATAGGTTGTTGCCGTGCAGCTCAGCTATGCCGTTGGAGTTGATGGACTCACTTTATCTTCCAAGCCTTCCGCTGTTATCGTATTAGATGGCCTTAAGCCATATTATTGTAATAAGTTCTCTTTTGAGACATTCGATGTAATAAGTGTGGTTGCTACTCTATTATAAATCCTTGAGTCTTGTGTGTGTCAAGCATTCTCGATCCAGGATGACATCAAACACGAGACTTGACCATCCGAGGTCGGGTCGCTACAATAATCAACAACCATTCTCAATGATCCACCCTTTTTCTCAACCAAGAGCACTGGGGCTCCCCATGGTGACGAACTTCGTCGAATGTAACCTTTCTCCAATAACTCCTTAATCAGCTTCTTGATTCTCTTCCAGATCATTTGTGGGCATCAGGTATGGTCTCTTCGATATCGGTCCGGTGCCTGGCAACAGCTCTATAAAAAACTCAATGTCCCGATCCGGCGGCATGCCTGGTAACTCCTTCGGAAATACATCCGGGTAATCCTTCACTATAGGCACTTCCTCCTGAACAACTCTTGAGAGGGAATTTACTTGGGTCCTCCTTGGAGAATGCCTGGATATATACTTGATCCTTTTTCCCTCCGGGGTGGTGAGTAGAATTGACCTACTATCACAGTCAATGTTTCCTCCATACTTCGATAGCCAATCCATTCCTAGTATCAAATCCAATCCTTGTGACTCCAAAATTATCAGGTCTGAGGGGAAAATATGGCTACCAATGGTTAAGGGTATCCGATCGCACCATCGGCTGGCCATATACTCTGCTCCTGGTGAGCTTACTAACAAAGGTGTCCTAAGGGCTAAGGTGGGTAACTTAAACTTTTCCACAAATCCTCTTGAAATGTATGAATGCGATGCACCAGTATCAAAAAGAACAAGAGCGGTAAATGACTTAACCAAAAACTTACCGATCACTGCGTCTGGTTGCTCTTCAACCTCCTCCACGTTCACGTGGTTCACTTGTCCCCTGTTAAAAGGGTTGGGCTTCTTCCCATAGCTTCCATTTCCCTTGCCATTCTTCAACTCAGGACAATCATTGGCGTAGTGTCTAGTCTTCCCGCACTTGAAACAAGTAATGTGACTTTGATCCTTCTTGGCGGGTGTGGCTGGGTTAGCACGGTTCTGATTGCTGCCTGCTCCATTCCCGTTTCCATTCTTGGGGCCACTGTGGTTATGCGAACTTCCTCCATTGTGGGTATGGCCTCCATGGTTATGGGTAAATCATCCCGAGTTCAGGGTGAAACGAGGCTTCTGTTGAGCTCCTGAATTGTACTTCCCCTGTCCATACTTCCTCTTGCGGCTCTCAATCTGTTGCTGCTTCCCTTCAATCATAAGAGCCTTATCTACCAACTCCTGGTAGTTGTTAAATGTTGCCACCATTAACTACATGCTCATCTCATCATTCAGCCCTTCCATAAATTTCTCCTACTTCACGGCATCTGTGGCCACATCATCTGGGGCATAGCGAGATAACTTACTAAACTCATCTACGTACTGAGCCACAGTACGGTTTCCCTGGCGCAAGTTGTGAAACTCACACTTCTTCATGCTCATAGCTCCAGTTGAGACATGAGCAGTGTGGAATGCTTGCTAAAACTGCTCCCAAGTGACATTGGCTATAGGAAAAGTGGATGTATAATTCTCCCACCATGAGGCTGCGGGTCCATCCAATTGGTGTGCGGTAACACGCACCTTCTTCGCATCTGTGCAACCAGCGGTGGTCAACTCCCTTCCTATCCTGCATAGCCAGTCATCAGCAACTATTGGCTCGGTGCTACTGGAAAACACCGGCGGCTGCAACCTCAGAAAACGAGCTAAGTTGTCAACCGGGGGTGGTGGCGGCGGGTTGTTGTTGTTGTTGCCTTGGTTCTGGACTAGTTGCTGTATCAAGGTATTCTGCTGTTGGATCAACTGGGTGATCTCCGGTGAGAAGACAAATCCGGTGTCACGTCTCGGAGGCATCTGATGGGTTTTGAGGGAAGAGATTAGAATAGAATGAGGTCTAGTGAGAAAACACTAACCATATGCACATGAGACAAACACATTCATATCACACCAAATCAATTCAAGCAAGGGCATACAATCGGTCTAGAACTATCGTTACAGTGCTCGGACTACTACTATATACATGGGGGAATACTACTAATCATATGGTGGCCATCTATAAATTTTGATTGGTGGAATACTCCATGATATCCGCTCTAGCTTCGTCTTCATAATCATCATCACTATCGTCGGGGTCGGAGACAGTGTCGTCAATGATGATGTAGTCCTCGGGATGGTCGTCATCCCCTCCTGGCGCAGGGTCTCCCATGAATACTCCTAGCTTCCTTGTCAGGTCGTCATTCTTCTCCACTAGTATTGCGATTTCCTCCTCGTATCCGTCGTGTGTAGACTTGAGTTCCTCTTCTAGCTCCATGTTCCTGGTCATTACCTTCTTCAGGTCTATCATGCTTGCACACATCTGGTTCTCCTGGCGATGAATGTGCTGGTTTAACTCCTGGATGAAAGCTGCAATGGACATGTCCCTCCTGGTGCTGATCATCTCCCATTGCTCATATCGGCACCCACATATCTGGTAGATAGTATCCTTAAGATCCTTGTGATAAACTTCACCGATGCGCCCCATGGCGATGTGGTCTGCCATGCTCTTACCTAGAATCCAGGTTGGTGCGTCAAAGGAAAACTCTATGGGCTCAGTGACTGGCATGAATGTCCTTCCTGGAACTTGAGCTCGAATCATCCAATGCTCCTCTTCTGGTAAAGTGGCGGTGTAGGTCCCAGTGAAGCTTGGTATTCTGATGTTCAGATACCTAGTGACTTCCTTCAAGTGTCGTCCAAAAGGTGTGTCTTCATCCGGTTGTGCAAACTTGTTCCTTGAGTCCATCATCTTAAAGAGTAGAAAATGGAGAGGAGTCAGAAATGAGTAGATAAGAGTGACCTATGGCTCATCTTAGTGGTCGTGTCCTACATTCAAAGTGTGCTCTGATACCATCTTGTAGCGATCCAACCTTAAACGGTCGAATCTCTGTGCTTAAGTGTCATCCCTGGATCGGTAATGCTGACACACACAGTACTTGAAGGATTTATAACAGAGTAGCAATCACACACATGTTACATCGAATCTCTCAAAAGAGAACTTATTACAATATATATGGCTTAAGGCCATCTAAATAAGATAACAGCAGAAGGCTTGGAAGATAAAGTGAGTCCGTCAACTCCAACGGCATAGCTGAGTGCACGACAAACGACCTAGCGCACCTTACTCTTCGTCTGAAAAGTCTGCAACATGATATGTTGCAGCCCGAAAACGGGTCAGCACATGGAATATGCTGGCAATATAACACAGTAGAGCAATGAACAGATAAAGCTATCACTACATGCATATATTGCTAGTGGAGGCTCTATGGTTATAATGTTTTGCGAAAAGCCAATTTTTTCCTACAACAAAGGAATATATTTTATTTAACTATCATGGTTGTTGAAACATTGAGAATGGTACCCCCATCTCAATCCCAATTAAAAGTAATTTTCAACCCAACAAGATTAATTTAGAGTAATGAGATCAAATCAATAATTCAAGTACCAGATACTCAATATGTCCATAACCGGGGACACGGCTAACCATGATTAGTTTATACACTCAGCAGAGGTTTGCGCACTTTTCCCCACAAGACTCGATCTCCTCCGTTGGATTTCTCGCACTTCATGGTGTTTGAGAAATAGATGACCGAGACACAGTCTTTCAGAAGCATTAACTCTAACCCCAGGTAGATAGTACTAACCTACATCCCCTACAACTGCTAGCCTACCACTGGAAGAGGTCATGCAACATACTCAACTATGCTAGAGCCCATAATAGCTTGTGTCTGCACACGAAAGTTTCTATCATGAATAATCTTATGATCCCTTTTAGCCTGGGTGGCGGACCATAGGAGGATCACACGGTATAACCCCGGGATCTCCTAGGACAACACTGGTATAACCCCAGGTGCCCAAACCAACAATCCACCCAAATGTGTATTAAAGTTGCCACCTTAAGTTGAACCATTAATTAAAAATCTCACATCTATCATGGATACACTCAAACCCAATCCACGTCTACGAGCATATCATGGCAACATGAGCATAACGTAGAAGTAACTCCCAAGGGTTTGATAATAAAACAGGTAATAGGTTCTACCTCATCAACTACTTCCCAATGCCCACATGTTATCAAATCCTAACCATGCAATGTTTGAGGGTTGTAACTGATGCATAAAAGCTGGGTATGAAAAGAGTATGATCAATGTGTTACTTGCCTTGCTGACGATCCGCAAACCCTAGAGACTCGTAGTAGCACGGTTCGCACTCCGGAATTCTATCACAAACAAACAATAGCATACATAAGCACTCAAGCAAAGATGTATGGGTAAAACTCAAATGAGAAGATCAAATCTGAAAATGCAACTGAAGAGATTCGATCTGCAAAAGGAATCAATCGAATCGGAGCTACGGAACTGAAACTACGTTCAAAAGAACTTCGAATTCAAATCTGCTTGAAACCAAATTTTAAATTTTCAAAACCTTGTTCAAGTTGATTAAACAGAAAGATGAGCTCGATATGAAGATTTTGGCATTGGTTTCACTGGATTTGGACAAACGGTTGAAAAGTTACGAGGGTTTGAAGATTAGGGGCTAATCTGCGATAAAAGTAATCGTGGATAGGTCTCTGGCCGAAAAAAATAAAATAAAAAGAAAAAAACTACGGCGCGAACGCTCGCTAACAGAACAATCTAACGAAAATCGTTCAGTAGCAGATCTAAACGAACGAACGTTTGTTAAATAAACTAAACCGAATAAAACCGAAATAAAACCCGATCTAAACGAAAAAACCAATCTAGGCTTTTTACTGAAAATAAAACCAAAGAAAACCGGTGACTTTTCCGGCGTACTCCAGCAGACGGCGGCGGCGGGCTCCGCCACGGCGTTCATGGCAGTGTGGGCGGCGGGAGGGAGGCGAGGCTGCTGCGGTGCGGCAGCTCGTGGTGAGGCGCAGGCGGCGGCGGCGGCGGCGGGCTCCGTGGCGAGGCGCATCGGCGGCAGCATGGATTGCGACCACGACGGCTAGGGTTTCGGCGTGGGTGGGCTGGTGGGGTGGGGCGGCCTCGGTGAAAGAGAAGCCCGAGCGACAGAGTCCGGCTCAGGCACGGCCCTTTAGGTCGGTTCGTTTTTCTTAAATAAGATTCCGCGAGAAAAATCCTAAATAAAATAAAATAAAAATCTAAAAATGCCAAAAACAATTTTCACCGTCTAAACAAAAAGTTTAGAACAAAGTGAACATTTTCTTGGCCTAAAAATTCAATTTTGAAAAATGCATATTTTCTAATTCAAACAAAATAGCGATAAAATCAAAATTAAATTATTTATTTGATTTTAACATTTTTCCTCCAATATTTCATTTATTTTGGAGAAGTCATATTATCTCCTCTCATATATTTTAATTATGAAATAATTTTGGAGAGAAAAATAATTAAAACCAAAATGATCCCCGTTTCAATATTTGAGAAAATTCAAATATGCAAATAATAAAATCCCCAACTCTCTCCGTGGGTCCTTGAGTTGCTTAGGATTTTTAGGATCACTACCAAAATGCAAATAAAATATGATATGCAAATGATGACCTATGTATAACATTCCAAATTGAAAATTTGGGATGTTACATTGTCACTCCAGGGTTGCTGGATCATAACACGTACTAGGTGACTATAACTTACAAGATAGGATCAAGAACACAAATATATTTATGAAAACATAATAGGTTCAGATCTGAAATCATGGCACTTGGGCCCTACTGACAAGTATTAAGCATAGCAAAGTCATAGCAACCTCAAACTTAGAACATAGTGGATACTAGGAATCGAACCCTAACAAAACTAACTCGATTACATGGTAAGTCTCATCCAACCCATCACCGTCCAGCAAGCCTATGATGAGATTACTCACGCACGGCGGTGAGCATCATGAAATTGGTGATGGAGGATGGTTGATGATGACAATGGCGACAGATTCCCCTCTCCGAAGCCCCGAACGGACTCCAGATGTGCCCTCCGGAGGAAGAACAGGGCTTGGCAGTGGCTTCGTATTGTAAAACATGTTGAATCCTTCTCTTTGGTTTTTTTCTCCCCGAACGTGAATATATGGAGTTGGAGTTGAGGTCGCTGGAGGTCCAGGGGGCCCACAAGGACGGAGGGCGCCCCCACCCTTGTGACTAGGGTGTGGGCCCCCTTTAGTTGATTCTTTCACCAATATTTTTTATTAATTCCAAAAATCATCTCCGTGAAGTTTCAGGTCATTCCGAGAACTTCTATTTTTGCACAAAAATAACACCATGGAAATTCTGCTGAAAATAGCGTCAATCCGGGTTAGTTCCATTCAAATCATGCAAGTTAGAGTCAAAAAAAAGGGTAAAAGAGTTTGAAAAGGTAGATACGATGGAGACGTATCAGTAGGATATGAACACCATGAACATAAATATCATAGAGGCTATGTTGGTTTTGATTCAACTACATGCATGAACATGTGCCCAAGTCAAGCCACTCGAACATTCAGAGGAGGATACCATATCATCATACTACATCACAATCATTTTAACGCAATGTTGACATCCAAGATAAATCATTATCCACTCCCAGCTACTTATGCATGGAATGAGAAACTATAATCTCTAATTGTCATTGCAAACATGTTTAATCATAATGGGCTGAATCATGGATACTAGGTTAAACATATTTACAGAAACAGAACAAGTTGAGTTCATACTTGTTTCTCTCTGCCACGACCAGTTCATCAAATATCGTCATTATTGTCTTTCACTTGCACGACCGAACGATATGAAAATAATAATAGTGCAAGAGTGCCATGGACTAAGCTGGAATCTGTAAACATTTTATTAAATAGGAGAAGACAAGGTAAAATGGGCTCTTTGTTAGATCAACAATAATGCATATGAGAGCCACTCAACGGTTTCATCGTAGTCTTCTCCTCGGTACGACTCAATAAAAAGGAAAGAAATTCAGAGAAACACACTGGAATATTTTTGGAGTTTTTGAATTTTTTTCTCATGAACAAGAAAATAGAAGTGAAAAACAAGAAAAACTATTTACACTGGGAACTCCCAACAATCAAAATAAGAACAAGGAAATCTTTTTAGGTTTTCTTTATAGATACTACAACTAACTACACTAGAAAGAAAAATAAAAAAGAAGTAGGAAATATATTTTTGCATTTTCTCAAAGTTTTCAAACACACAAGAAAGCGAGAAAATCCTCGCAAAGTTTCATTCCAATCCGAGAACTTTTATTTCTGCACAAAAACAACACCATGGTAGTTCTGCTGAAAACAGCGCAAGTCCGGGTTAGTTTCATTCAAATCATGCAAATTAGAGTCCAAAACAAGAGGAAAAGCGTTAGGAAAAGTAGATACGATGGAGACGTATCGGATGCCCTATGATTTTGAGAATAGTGTTAAAGAATTTATGAGTTCGCAAAAGAATTTCAACGCTTTGATTGAAGAAAATTGCTTAAGATTGATGATTTGGCTAGGAACGTGGATAGAATTTCTCTTGATGTTGATTCTTTGAAACTTAAATCTATTCCACCCAAGCATGATATCAATGAGTTTCTCAACGCTATGAGAATTTCCATTGATGAGTGCAAAGAAAGAACCGCTAAGATGCTTGCTAAACGAGATTGGTTTGTAAAAACGTGTTCTTCTAGTTTCCGTGAAAATAATGATGAAGATCTTAAAGTGATTGATGTGACTCCTATTGAATCTTTGTTTGCCAATATAAATCTTGATAAAGATGGGACTGGAGATGAGTCAACTTTAGTTAAAAAGTGTCCCAATGATTCGGAGTTTTTAGATCTTGATGCAAAAATTGATTAAAGTGGAATCGGAGAGGTCAAAACTTGAAGTACCAATGAACCCACTCTTTTGGATTTCAAGGAATTTAATTATGATAATTGTTCTTTAATAGATTATATTTCCTTATTGCAATCCACGTTGAATTCTCCTCATGCTTATAATCAAGACAAAGCTTTTACTAAACATATTGTTGATGCTATGATGCAATATTTTGAAGAAAAGCTTGACTTGGAAGTTTCTATCCCTAGAAAACTTTATGACGAGTGGGAAACTACTATTAAGATTAAGATTAAATATTATGAGTGCCATGCTTTGTGTGATTTGGGTGCTAGCGTTTCCATGATTCCATGTGATGTGTTAGGTTTCTGTGAATTTGATGATTGCTCTGTAAATTTGTATCTTGCGCATTCCACTATTAAGAAATCTATGGGAAGGATTAATAATGTTCCTTATTGTTTCAAATAGTAATTATGTGCCCGTAGATTTCATTGTTGTTGATATAGATTGCAATCTTACATGTCATATTATTCTTGGTAGATCTTTCCTTAGAATGATTGGTGCAATTATTGATATGAAAGAAGGAAACATTAGATTTCAATTTCCGTTAAGGAAGGTCATGAAACTCTTTACAAGAAAGAAAAATTAAATTGCCATATGAATCTATTATAAGAGCTACTTATGGATTACATACCAAAGATGACAATACCTAGATCTATTTGTGTTTTTATGCCTACTAAGGGCGTTAAACAATAGCGCTTGTTGGGAGGCAACCCAATTTTATTTTTGTTATTTTCTTTGTGGTTATGTTTTGCAATAAATATCATATAGCCTCTGTTTAGATGTGGTTTTGTGTTTTAATTAGTGTTTGTGCCAAGTAAGACCTTTGGGATGGCTTACGGTGATAGTTGATATGATCTTGCTGAAAAACAGAACCTTTTGCGCCCAGTCCCAGAATTGTTAAAAATCACAAAAGCGTGATAAAATTCTGAATTTGTTACACAAGATTGATATACAAATTGCCTCTGTTGTCCTAATTTTTCAGAATTTTTTGAGTTACATAATTATTCGAGCTATCCATATTACTACAGACTGTTCTGTTTTTGACAGATTCTATTTTCTGTGTGTTGTTTGCTTATTTTGATGAATCTATGGGTAGTATCGGGGGGTATGAACCATGGAAAAGTTGGAATACAGTAGATATTACACCAATATAAATAAAGAATGAGTTCATAACAGTACCAAAAGTGGTGATTTGTTTTCTTATACTAACGGAGCTTATGAGATTTTCTGTTGAGTTTTGTGTTGTGAAGTTTTCAAGTTTTGGGTAAGGATTTGATGGACTATGGAATAAGGAGTGGCAAAAGCCTAAGCTTAGGGATGCCCAAGGCTCCCCAAGATAATATTCAATGACAACCAAGAGCCTAAGCTTGGGGATGCCCCAGAAGGAATCCCCTCTTTCGTCTTCGTCTATCGATAACTTTACTTGAGGCTATATTTTTATTCACCACATGATATGTGTTTTGCTTGGAGCGTATTATATGATTTATTAGAATACTCTATGTGCTTCACTTATATCTTTTGAGCTAGGCAATTTTGCTCTAGTGCTTCACTTATATCTTTTTAGAGCACGGCGGTGGCTTTATTTTATAGAAATTATTGAACTCTCATGCTTCACTTATATTATTTTGAGAGTCTCTAAACAGCATGGTAATTTGCTTTGGTTATAAATTTAGTCCTGATATGATAGACATCCAAGAGGGATATAATAAAAACTTTCATATAAAGTGCATTGAATACTATGAGAAGTTTGATTCCTTATGATTGTTTTGATAGATAAAGATGGTGATATTAGAGTCATGCTAGTGAGTAATTGTGAATTGGAGAAATACTTGTGTTAAGATTTGTGATTCCCGTGGCATGCACGTGTGGTGAACCATTATGTAACGAAGTTGGAGCATGATTTATTTATTGATTGTCTTCCTTATGAGTGGCGGTCGGGGACGAGCGATGGTCTTTTCCTACCAATATATCCCCCTAGGAGCATGCGCGTAGTACTTCGTTTCGATAACTAATAGATTTTTGCAATAAGTGTGTGAGTTCTTTATGACTAATGTTGAGTCCATGGATTATACGCACTCTCACCCTTTCATTATTGCTAGCCTCTCTAGTACCGCGCAACTTTGACCGGTACCATACACCAACCATATACCTTCCTCAAAATTGTCACCATACCTAGCTATTATGGCATTTCTATAGCCATTCTGAGATATATTGACATGCAACTTTCCACTGTTCCGTTTTATTATAACACATTTCATCATTGTCATATTGCTTTGCATGATCATGTAGTTGATATTGTATTTGTGGCAAAGCCACCTTTCACAATTCTTTCATACATGTAACTCTTGAGTCATTGCACATCCCGGTACACCACCGGAGGCATTCATATAGTCATATTTTTTTCTAAGTATCGAGTTGTAATTAAATAAAAGTGTGATGATCATCATTATTAGAGCATTGTCCCATGTGAGGAAAATAAGAAAATAGGCAAATGAAGCCTAAATAAAAAAATGGCCAAAGAAGCCAAAAAAAGAGAGAGAAAAAGAGAGAAGGGGCAATGCTACTATCCTTTTTCCACACTTGTGCTTCAAAGTAGCACCGTGTTCTTCATGATAGAGAGTATCCTATGTTGTCACTTTGATGTCTACTACGCAACCTTCTTCTTGTAGACGTTGTTGGGCCTCCAAGTGCAGAGGTTTGTAGGACAGTAGCAAATTTCCCTCAAGTGGATGACCTAAGGTTTATCAATCCATTTGAGGCGTGGGATGAAGATGGTCTCTCTCAAACAACCCTGCAACCAAATAACAAAGAGTCTCTTGTGTCCCCAACACACCCAATACAATGGTAAATTTTATAGGTGCACTAGTTCGGCGAAGAGATGGTGATACAAGTGCAATATGGATGGTAGATATAGGTTTTTGTAATCTGAAAATATAAAAACAGCAAGGTAACTAATGATAAAAGTGAGCACAAACGGTATTGCAATGCTAGGAAACAAGGCCTAGGGTTCATACTTTCACTAGTGAAAGTTCTCTCAACAATAATAACATAATTGGATCATATAACTATCCCTCAACATGCAACAAAGAGCCACTACAAAGTCACTAATAGTGGAGAACAAACGAAGAGATTATGGTAGGGTATGAAACCACCTCAAAGTTATTCTTTCCAATCAATCCGTTGGGCTATTCCTATAAGTGTCACAAATAGCCCTAGAGTTCGTACTAGAATAACACCTTAAGATACAAATCAACCAAAACCCTAATGTCATCTAGATACTCCAATGTCACCACAAGTATCCGTGGGTATGATTATACGATATGCATCACACAATCTCAGATTCATCTATTCAACCAACACATAGAACCTCAAAGAGTGCCCCAAAGTTTCTACCGGAGAATCAAGACGAAAACGTGTGCCAACCCCTATGCATAGGTTCATGGGCGGAACCCGCAAGTTGATCACCAAAACATACATCAAGTGAATCACGTGATATCCCATTGTCACCACAGATACGCACGGCAAGACATACATCAAGTATTCTCAAATCATTAAAGACTCAATCCGATAAGAATACTTCAAAGGGAAAACGCAATCCATTATAAGAGAGTAGAGGGGGAGAAGCAACATAAGATCCAACTATAATAGCAAAGCTCGCGATACATCAAGATTGTGCCAAATCAAGAACACGAGAGAGAGAGATCAAACACATAGCTACTAGTACATACCCTCAGCCCTGAGGGTGAACTAATCCCTCCTCGTCATGGAGATCGTCGGGATGATGAAGATGGCCACCGGTGAGGGTTCCCCTCTCCGGCAGGGTGCCGGAATAGGGTCCCAATTGGTTTTTCGTGGCTACAAAGGCTTGCAGCGGTGGAACTCCCGATCTATTCTGTTCCCCGGTCGTTTTAGGGTATATGGGTATATATAGGAGGAAGAAGTACGTCAGGGGAGCCACGAGGGTGGAGTGCGCGCCTGGGGGGAGAGCCCCCCCCCCTACCTCATGGCTTCCTCGTTGCTTCTTTGACGTGGACTCCAAGTCTCCCCGGTTGCTTTCCTTCCAAAAATAACTTCTCCAGAAGATTTATTTCCGTTTCGACTCCGTTTGATATTCCTTTTCTTCGAAACACTGAAACAAGGGAAAAACAGGAACTGGCACTGGGCTCTGGGTCAATAGGTTAGTCCCAATATAATATAAAAGTGTAAAATAAAGCCCATAAACATCCAAGATGGATAATATAATAGCATGGAACAATAAAAAATTATAGATACGTTGGAGACGTATCAGCATCCCCAAGCTTAATTCCTGCTTGTCCTTGAGTAGGTAAATGATAAAAACAGAATTTTTGATGTGGAATGCTACTTGGCATAATTTCAATGTAATTCTTCTTAATTGTGGTATGAATATTCAGATCCGAAAGACTCAAGACAAAAGTTCATATTGACATAAAAATAATAATACTTCAAGCATACTAACAAAGAAATCATGTCTTCTCAAAATAACATGGCCAAAGAAAGTTATCCCTACAAAATCATGTAGTCTGGCTATGCTCTATCTTCACCACACAAAGTATTTAAATCATGCACAACACCGATGAAAAGCCAAGCAATTGTTTCATACTTTTGACATTCTCAAAACTTTTTCAATCTTCACGCAATACATGAGCGTGAGCCATGGATATAGCACTATATGTGGAATAGAATGGTTGTTGTGGAGAAGACAAAAAGGGAGAAGATAGTCTCACATCAACTAGGCGTATCAACGGGCTATGGAGATGCCCATCAATAGATATCAATGTGAGTGAGTAGGGATTGCCATTCAACAGATGCACTAGAGCTATAAGTATATTAAAGCTTAACAAAAGAAACTAAGTGGGCGTGCATCCAACTCGCTTGCTCACGAAGACCTAGGGCATTTTGAGGAAGCCCATCATTGGAATATACAAGCCAAGTTCTATAGTGAGAAATTCCCACTAGTATATGAAAGTGACAAAATGAGAGACTCTCTATCATGAAGATCGTGGTGCTACTTTGAATCAAAAGTGTGGTAAAAGGATAGTAACATTGTCCCTTCTCTCTTTTTCTCTCTTTTTTTGGACCTTTTCTCTCTCTTTTTATGGCTTCTTTTTTTATTTATTTTTTCGTCCGGAGTCTCATCCCGACTTGTGGGGGAATCATAGTCTCCATCATCCTTTCCTCGCTTGGGACAATGCTCTAATAATGATGATCGTCGCACTTTTATTTTCTAACAACTCAACAATTACAACTCGATACTTAGAATAAAATATGACTCTATATGAATGACTCCAGTGGTGTACCGGGATGTGCAATGACTCATGAGCGACATGTATGAAAGAATTATGAAAGGTGGCTTTGCCACAAATACGATGTCAACTACATGATCATGCAAAGCAATATGACAAATGATGAAGCGTGTCATAATAAACAGAACGGTGGAAAGTTGCATGGCAATATATCTCGGAATGGCTATGGAAATGCCATGATAGGTAGGTATGGTGTCTGTTTTGAGGAAGGTATATGGTGGGTGTATGATACCGGCAAAAGGTGTGCGGTATTAGAGAGGCTAGCAATGGTGGAAGGAAGAAGAGTGTCTATAATCCATGGACTCAACATTAGTCATAAAGAACTCGTATACTTATTGCAAAAGTCTACAAGTTATCAAAGCAAAGTATTACGTGCATGCTCCTAGGGGGATAGATTGGTAGGAAAAGACCATCGCTCGGCCCCGACCGCCACTCATAAGGAAGACAATCAATAAATAAAGCATGCTCCGACTTCATCACATAACGGTTCACCATACGTGCATGCTACGGGAATCACAAACTTTAACACAAGTATCTCTCAAATTCACAACTACTCAACTAGCATCACTCTAATATCACTACTTCCATATCTCAAAACAATCATCAAGCATCAAACTTCTCATAGTATTCAACACACTCATAAGAAATTTTTTACAAATCTTGAATACCAAGCATATTAGGATTATTTAAGCAAATTACCATGCTATTTAAGACTCTCAAAATAATCTAAGTGAAGCATGAGAGATTAATAGTTTCTATAAAACAAATCCACCACCATGCTCTAAAAGATATAAGTGAAGCACTAGAGCAAATGACAAACTACTCCGAAAGATATAAGTAAAGATCAATGAGTAGTCGGATAATTATGCAACTATGTGAAGACTCTCCCATTTAATAATTTTAGATCTTGATATTTTATTCAAACAGCAAGCAAAACAAAACAAAATAAAATGACACTCCAAGCAAAACACATATCATGTGGTGAATAAAAATATAGCTCCAAGTAAAGTTACCGATGAACGAAGGCGAAAGAGGGATGCCATCCGGGCATCCCCAAGCTTAAACTCTTGGTTGTCCTTGAATATTACCTTGGGGTGCCTTTGCATCCCCAATCTTAGGCTCTTGCCACTCCTTATTCCATAGTCCATCGAATCTTTACCCAAAACTTGAAAACTTCACAACACAAAACTTAACAGAAAACTCGTAAGCTCCGTTAGCGAAAGAAAACAAAACACCACTTCAAGGTACTGTAATGAACTCATTCTTTAATTATATTGTTGTTAAACCTACTGTTTCCAACTTATCTATGGTTTATAAACTATTTTACTAGCCATAGATTCATTAAAATAAGCAAACAACATACAAAAAACAGAATCTGTCAAAAACAGAACAGTCTGTAGTAATCTGTAACTAACGCAAACTTCTGGAACTCCAAAAATTATAAAATAAATTTGTGGACCTGAGGAATTTGTCTAGTAATCATCTTAAAAAAGAATCAACTAAATAGCACTCTCCAGTAAAAGGTTTTAGCTAATATCGTGAGCGCGAAAGTTTCTGTTTTTTACAGCATGATCATAAAGACTTCACCCAAGTCTTCCCAAAGGTTCTACTTGGCACACACACTAATTAAAACATAAAACAACATCTAAAAAGAATATATACGGATTAGTTATTACTAAACAGAACCAAAAAGCAAGAAACTAAAATAAAATTGGGTTGCCTCCCAACAAGCGCTATCGTTTAACGCCCCTAGCTAGGCATGATGATTTCAATGATGCTCACATAAAAGATAAGAATTGAAACATAAAGAGAGCATCATGAAGAATATGACTAGCACATTTAAGTCTAACCCACTTCCTATGCATTGGGATTTTGTGAGCAAACAACTTATGGGAACAATAATCAACTAGCATAGGAAGGAAAAACAAGCATAACTTCAAAACCTTAAGCACATATAGAGGAAACTTGATATTATTGCAATTCCTACAAGCATATATTCCTCCCTCATAATATTTTTCAGTATCATCATGAATGAATTCAACAATATAACCAGCCCCTAAAGCATTCTTTTCATGATCTACAAGCATATAATCTTTTACTACTCTCCACATAAGCAAAATTCTTCTCATTCGGAATAGTGGGAGTTTCATAAGAGACTTGAATACTATAAATTGTTTCCACATTAAAAGAGTAATGTTCAGAAAAAGGGTAATCATAATCATGACAAGTTTTATAAATATAATCATCACTACTTTTTATAGCATAAGTTTCATCACAATGATCATCATAAGTAGCAACTTTGTTCTCATCATAATCAATTGAAACCTTTTCCGAAATAGTGGATACATCACTAAATAAATTCATGACCTCTCCAAATACACTTTCACAAATATTATAAGATTCAACATCCTCCAAAATAGTGGGATCATTACTTCCTAAAGTTGACACTCTTCCAAACCCACTTTTATCAATATAATCATCATAGGTAGAAGGCATGCTATCATCATAACAACTTTGCATATCAAAACTTGGGGGGCTAAAAATATCATCATTATTAAACATAGCATCCCCAAGCTTGGGACAAACATTAATTGCAGCAAATATATTTTCAAAAACATCATCTTCATTAAACATAGCATCCCCAAGCTTGGGCCTTTTCATATCATAATCATAATCACTCTCATCATTAATAGTATGGATAGCACCAATAGTATAGAAAACATTATTATCATATTCTTCCAAGCAAGTGCCAAAAAGATTTTCAAGATCATAAGAAGTAGCATTATCTTCCCAATCATAATCATCACAACAAGCAATAGGCATAACAAGATCATCATCAAGTGCATCATCTTCCACAATTATTTTTGATTCATTTTCATGAGGCACAACAATAATAGGAGCAACATTATTTGGGAGAGATATCTTTTTACCTCTATTCCTTTTTCTTTTATTCTTCTTCACCACATCATGTGTGGGTTCAATCCTCTTTTTGGAGCTCCTTATTAATGAGATTGGTTGAATAGAAGGCTCCTCCTCGTTACCTAATTCATCATAAGAAATAATAGGAGAATATTGGGAAGTCTCTTCCCTTTCGTTAGCATTCTCTTCATCTTCTATTTGTTTTCTTTTCTTTATGTAATTGGCAATATAAGGATTTTCAATGCAATTCACCGCACAATACATATAAATTTCTTCTAGATCAATATCGAGGAATTTCTCAAGGTTATATTCTGGAATATGCTTAGTTTGACGTTTCATTTCTTCATAACCCAAAAGCAAACTAAGTTCATTATGATGTGCAAGGGAAATCAAGTCATCACAATTTTTGGACACGATTCGATCATGAAACAATTTGCAATTGATATTTAAATGACCATGTTCATTGCAAAGTTCACAAGTACGGTAAAGATATTTTAAATTTTCAGCACTCACATTTAGCCTTTCTTGCAACCATTTAGTTTCTAAATACTTAGGCCTCTTGCAATATCTATCTTCCCTATTTGGTGTGTACTTGCAAACCCAATGCACTCCACAAAAATTGGCATGTTTATAGGAGACATTTTCATCATAACTAGTGCAATCATCGTTAGTACCATGGATATTCAAGGAGTTCATACTAACAACATTGCAATCATGCTCATCATTCAAAGATTTAGTGCCAAATATTTTAATGCATTCTTCTTCTAACACTTTGGCACAATTTTCTTTCCATCATATTCACGAAAGATATTAAAAAGATGAAGCGTATGAGACAAACTCAATTCCATTTTTTTGTAATTTTCTTTTATAGACTAAACTAGTAATAAAAACAAGAAACAAAAAGATTCGATTGCAAGATCTAAAGATATACCTTCAAACACTCACCTCCCCGGCAACGGCGCCAAAAACTGCTTAGTTGATGGGGTGTGAGTGCCTCTTATCTAGCCTCCCCGGCAACGGCGCCAGAAAAGAGCTTGATGTCTACTACGCAACCTTCTTCTTGTAGACGTTGTTGGGCCTCCAAGTGCAGAGGTTTGTAGGACAGTAGCAAATTTCCCTCAAGTGTATGACCTAAGGTTTATCAATCTGTGGGAGGCGTAGGATGAAGATGGTCTCTCTCAAACAACCCTGCAACCAAATAACAAAGAGTCTCTTGTGTCCCCAACACACCCAATACAATGGTAATTTGTATAGGTGCACTAGTTCGGCGAAGAGATGGTGATACAAGTGCAATATGGATGGTAGATATAGGTTTTTGTAATCTGAAAATATAAAAACAGCAAGCTAACTAATGATAAAAGTGAGCACAAACGGTATTGCAATGCTAGGAAACAAGGCCTATGGTTCATACTTTCACTAGTGCAAGTTCTCTCAACAATAATAACATAATTGGATCATATAACTATCCCTCAACATGCAACAAAGAGTCACTAGAAAGTCATTAATAGTGGAGAACAAACGATGAGATTATGGTAGGGTACGAAACCACCTTAAAGTTATTCTTTCCAATCAATCCGTTGGGCTATTCCTATAAGTGTCACAAACAGCCCTAGAGTTCGTACTAGAATAACACCTTAAGACACAAATCAACCAAAACCCTAATGTCACCTAGATACTCCAATGTCACCACAAGTATCCGTGGGTATGATTATACGATATGCATCACACAATCTCAGATTCATCTATTCAACCAACACATAGAACCTCAAAGAGTGCCCCAAAGTTTCTACCGGAGAATCAAGACGAAAACGTGTGCCAACCCCTATGCATAGGTTCATGGGCAAAACCCGCAGGTTGATCACCAAAACATACATCAAGTGAATCACGTGATATCCCATTATCACCACAGATACGCACGGCAAGACATACATCAAGTGTTCTCAAATCATTAAAGACTCAATCCGATAAGATTACTTCAAAGGGAAAACTCAATCCATTACAAGAGAGTAGAGGGGGAGAAGCAACATAAGATCCAACTATAATAGCAAAGCTCGCGATACATCAAGATCGTGCCAAATCAAGAACACGAGAGAGAGAGAGAGAGAGAGAGAGAGAGAGAGAGAGATCAAACACATAGCTATTGGTACATACCCTCAGCCCGAGGGTGAACTAATCCTCCTCGTCATGGAGATCGCCGGGATGATGAAGATGGCCACGGGAGGTTCCCTCCCAGGTGTTTGAACAGGTCCCGATTGGTTTTTCGTGGCTACAGAGGCTTGCGGTGGCGGAACTCCCGATCTATTCTGTTCCCTGATCGTTTTAGGGTATATGGGTATATATAGGAGGAAGAAGTAAGTCAGGGGATCCACGAGGGGCCCACGAGGGTGGAGGGCGCGCCTGGGGGGGAGGGCGTGCCCCCCTACCTCGTGGATTCCTCGTTGCATTTTTGACGTGGACTCCAAGTCTCCCCGGTTTCTTTCCTTCCAAAAATAACTTCTCCAGAAGATTTCATTCTGTTTCGACTCCGTTTGATATTCTTTTCTTTGAAACACTGAAACAAGGGGAAAAAACAGGAACTGGCACTGGGCTCTGGGTCAATAGGTTAGTCCCAAAAATAATATAAAAGTGTAAAATAAAGCCCATAAACATCCAAGATGGATAATATAATAGCGTGGAACAATCAAAAATTATAGATACGTTGGAGATGTATCACACTTTCATATGCTAGTGGGAATTTTTCATTATACAACTTGGCTTGTATATTCCAACGATGGGCTTCCTCAAATTGCCCTAGGTCTTCATGAGCAAGCAAGTTGGATGCACACCCACTTAGTTTTCTTTCTGAGCTTTCATAAACTTATAGCTCTAGTGCATCCGTTGCATGGCAATCCCTACTCACTCACATTGATATCTATTGATGGGCATCTCCATAGCCCGTTGATACGCCTTGTTGATGTGAGACTATCTCCTTTTTGTGTTCTCCACAACCACCATATTCTATTCCACCTATAGTGTTATGTCCATGGCTCATGCTCATGTATTGCGTGAAAGTTGAACAAGTTTGAGAACATCAAAAGTATGAAACAATTGCTTGGCTTGTCATTGGGGTTGTGCATGATTTGAATATTTTGTGTGATGAAGATGGAGCATAGCCAGACTATATGATTTTGTTGGGATAACTTTCTTTGGCCATGTTATTTTGAGAAGACATAATTGCCTTGTTAGTATGCTTGAAGTATTATTGTTTTTATGTCAATATTAAACTTTTGTTTTGAATCTTATGGATCTAAACATTCATGCCACAATAAAGAAAAATTACATGGATAACTATGTTAGGTAGCATTCCACATCAAAAATTCCTTTTTTATCATTTACCTACTCGAGGACGAGCAAGAATTAAGCTTTGGGATGGTCGATACGTCTCCAACGTATCTATAATTTTTTTATTGTTCCATGTTATTATATTATCTGTTTTGGATGTTTTATATGCATTAATATGCTATTTTATATAATTTTTGGGACTAACCTATAAACCTAGAGCCCAGTGCCAATTTCTGTTTTTTTCCTTGTTTTTGAGTTTCACAGAAAAGGAATACCAAACGGAGTCCAAACGGAATAAAACCTTCGCGATAATTTTTCTTGGACCAGAAGACACCCCAAAGACTTGGAGATCAAGTCGAAAGAGCCACGAGGCGGCCACAAGGGGGAAAGGTGTACCCAGGGGGTAGGGTGCGCCCCCTGCCTTGTGGGCCCCTTGTGATTCCCCTGACCTAATTCTTCAGCCTATATATTCCCAAATATTCCCAAACCACCAGAAGTATCCACGAAAACACTTTTCCACCACTGCAACCTTCTGTACCTGTGAGATCCCATCTAGGGGCCTTTTTCGGCATCCTACCGGAGGGGGATTCGATCACGAAGGTCTTCTACATCAACTCTATTGCCCTTCCGATGAAGCATGAGTAGTTTACCACAGACCTACGGGTCCATAGCTAGTAGCTAGATGGCTTCTTCTCTCTATTTGATTCTCAATACCATGTTCTCCTCGATGTTCTTAGAGATCTATCCGATGTAGTCTTCTTTTGCGGTGTGTTTGTTGAGATCCCATGAATTGTGGATTTATGATCAGCTTATCTATGAATATTATTTGAATCTTCTCTGAATTATTTAATGCATGATTTGGCATCTTTGTAATTCTCTTTGAACTATTGGTTTGGTTTCGCCAACTAGATTGGTTTTTCTTGCAATGGAGAAGTGCTTAGCTTTGGGTTCAATCTTGCGGTGTCCTTTCCCAGTGACAGTAGGGGCATCAAGGTACGTATTGTATTGTTGCCATAGAGGATAAAAAGATGGGGTTTACATCATATTGCTTGAGTTTATTCCTGTACATCATGTCATCTTACTTAATGCATTACTCTGTTCTTCATGAACTTAATACTCTAGATGCAGGCAGGAGTCGGTCGATGTGTGGAGTAATAGTAGTAGATGCAGAATCGTTTTGGTCTACTTGACACGGACGTGATGCCTATATTGCATAATCATTGCCTTAGATATCGTCATAAATTGCACTTTTCTATCAATTGCTCGACAATAATTAGTTCACCCACCGTATTATTTGCTATCTTGGGAGAAGCCTCTAGTGAAACTTATGGCCCCCGGGTCTATTTTCCATCATATAAGTTTTCGATCTACTATTTTGCAATCTTTTACTTTCCGAACTATAAACCAAAATACCAAAAATACTTACTTTATCGTTTGTTTAGTTTCATCTATCTCTATCAGATCTCACTTTTGCAAGTAACTATGAAGGGATTGACAACCCCTTTATCGCGTTGGGAGCAAGTTCTTTGATTGTTTGTGTAGGTTTTGGTGATTTGTGCGTTGTCTCCTACTGGATTGATACTTTGGTTCTCAAACCGAGGGAAATACTTATCTCTACTTTGTTGCATCACCCTTTCCTCTTCAAGGGAAAAACCAACGCAAGCTCAAGAAGTAGCACTGGCGCGGGCGCGGGGATGGGAGCTAGGATGGGCGCGGGGGCAACAACCGCCGCGGCCAGCTCGTGCAAGGCCATGTCCATGAGGCCCAGTTCCTCCTTATTTTCTATCTCCTCCGGCTCGGAGTCGACTTCACCAAACTTGAAGACTGGTGGCAGATGATCGTTCTGCGCCATGGCGTTGGTGGAGGTCTGCGGGAGGGAGGGGAATGGGAGGCGAACAGTAAGGCCGTCCGTATTAAACAGCGGCTTGGGCTCCATTAATGGAGAGGATGCGAGCAAGGCGGGTGGCCATGGAAATCAAAGGGCTCGCTTCCCAGTGAGCCTGCATAGTGTACAGCTTGCACACTTCCCGGTGAGCTTGCGCATTGGAGGACAGCTTGCACGCCTCTCAGTCAGCCTGCGCACCGGACTGCGCTCGCACGCCTCCCATTCAATCAAGCAGCTGTCCGCACGGCACCTCCTATAGCCATTAAAACCAAGACATGTAGCGTCACGTGAATGGTTAACAGGACGCACACGATTTAAATTATACAAACATTTGAGATATTAAAGTGGCAGCTATTTTTTCAAAATGCCTTTGTTGGCTGTTATTAGAGTGCGCCTTCTCTCAAAATGGACACGAAAAGTACCACAGCATGTTGGGTGCCATTCCATGATAGCATGGCAAGTTTCATGAATTTCAGACAAGTTTTGGATTACTAGAATTTAAAAACAAAATATCACAATGTTTTGCTGGCAATCAACATTACCCTGGTGTTTGAAATTCATTCCCATTTCTTGCATGGGACCTAAGCATGCACCCAAGGACACACATTTCATATGTCAACCCATTTTTCTGCACTGGAGCATGTGCATGTAGTTCAAATTTGAATTATGCACATAAAATGCCTAGAAAACCCAATTAATGTATAAAAATGTCCAAGCGAACCCCGAAAAATTGCAAAAATTGACACAACACTCCTGTCGTTCTATGTAGACACTATAAAGTTTTTGAAAGCAAGAAGAGGCAACGAATATCGTTTCGTCCCCAAGGGTGGCACGTTCCCTACCAAAACCATCAGGTTTGTTATGAGAAGCTCTGGTTTGCGAGAACCTTAAATCCAAACCTACCCCAAATGGGACAATTTTTTTACCACAGCATGTTGATGCCGCTCCATGATAGCATGTCAAGTTTCATGAACTTCAGAGGAGTTTTGGATTTACTAGAATTTAAAAACCATGTATCTCAATGTTTGCAGCCGAGTGATGGTGGCAAGGTGTTTGACATTCATTCCCATTTCTTGCATGGGACCTAAGCATGCAGCCAAGGACATAGATTTGATTTTTCAAACAATTTACGTGCACTGGAGCATGTGTCTGTAGTTCAAATTTGAATTATGCACATAAATGCATAGAAAACTCAGTTAATGTATAAAAATGTCCAAATGAGCCGCGAAAATTTCCTAAAATTAACACAACACTCATGTTGTTCTATGTTGACACTAGAAAAAAATGAAATCAAGAAGAGTCAACGGATATCGTTTCGTCGAGAAAGGTGAAACGTTCCCTAGAGGCTTGTTGTGAGAAGCTTATATACCCCAACCTGCCCCAAATGGGACAATATTTTTACCACGGCATGTTGATGCCGTTCCATGCTAGCATGTCAAGTTTCATAAATTTCAGATGCGTTTTCAATTTACCAGAATTTAAAAACCATGTATCTCAATGTTAGTGCCCGAGCGATTGTGGCAAGGTGTTTGACATTTATTCTCATTTCTTGCATAGGACTTAAGCATGCAACCAAGGACACACATTTCAATTTTGAACCCATTTATATGCACTGGAGCATGTGCATGTAGTTCAAATTTGAATTATGCACATAAATGCATAGAAAACTCAGTTAATGTATAAAAATGACCAAGAGAACCTCGAAAAATCCCAAAAATTGACACAACACTCCTGTTGTTCTATGTTGACACAAGAAAAATTTTGAAAGTAAGAAGAGGCAACAAATATTGTTTCATCCCAAAAGGTGTCATGTTCCCTACCGAAACCATTAGACCTGTTGTGAGAGAAGCTCTGCTTTGCGAGAAGCTTATACCCAAACCTACCCCAAATGGGACAATATTTTTACCATGGCATGTCGAAGCCGTTCCATGATATCATGTCAAGTTTCATGAATCTCAAGCGAATTTTCGATTTACTAGAATTTTAAAACCATGTATCTCAATGTTAGCGGCCGAGCGACGGTGTCAAGGTGTTTGACATTCATTCTCATTTCTTGCATGTGACCTAAGCTTGCAACCAAAGATACACATTTGATTTTGCAACCCGTTTTTATATACTAGAGCATGTGCATGTAGTTCAATTTTGAATTATGCACAAAAATGCCTAGAAAACTCAGTTAACGTATAAAAATGTCCAAACGATCCCCGAAAAATTCTAAAATTTAACACGACACTCCTGTTGTTCTATGTTGACACTAGGAAAAAATTAAAAGCAAGAAGAGGTGACGAATATCGTTTTGTCCACAAAGGTGACATGTTTCCATAACGGAACCATGAGGCTTCTTGTGAGAAGCTCTAGTTTGTGAGAAGCTTATACCATAACCTGCCCCAAACAGGACAATATTTTTTACCCCATGTTGATGCCATTCCATGATAGCATGCCAAGGTTCATGAATTTCAGATGAGTTTTGGATTTACTAGAATTACAAAAGCAAGTACCTCAATGTTTGCCGGAGAGCCACGGTGCCGTGGTGTTCGAAATTCATCCCCATTTGTTGCATGGGACATAAGCATAAACCCATGGACACATATATGATTTTACAACCCATGTTGGTGCACCGGAGCATGTGCATGTAGTTTAATTTTGAATTGTGCACCTGAAATGGTTAGAAAACCAATTTAATGTATAAAATGTCCAAACGAACCCTGAATAATTCCGATTCGTTTACGACACACATATAGTTGCATGTTCACTGCAGATAAAAGGTCTAGCAATTCAAACACCCTCCATTGTCGTTGTGACCCCATTATGTAATTCAAATCAAGAGGAAAAATCAAGTAGATTGCACACAGTTTATTATCACCAACCGTGTGAGATGCGGTACAAAATATCTTGGAGCACCTTCGGTGTATAGTACGCCTATGGCTTACGTGAGAAGGTGCGTCGGCTACAGTCCACAGCCGGTGTGTCAAGCACACTAGCTCGCTCCGCAAATATCATTTCACCGTTCAATCGTCGCCAGTGAAAGATGGGGACGTGGACCCACATCGTGAGGGCAACTTCGGTGGCCCACTCTGGCGAGAGCACGGCCGTAGCCGCCATGCGCGTGCTAACAAGGTGCATGAGCACGGCCGCAAGCTACGACCGAGCGGCCAAGGCAGCCCAAACGGCCGTTGTTGCTTCTCAGGTGGCCGCAACAACATCTGCCTCGGGGATAGCAACTGGCGAGAGCGGCACAGCAGCTATCCATTCTGCAGCGGCGGCCTTAGCCCTGATGGAGGCCACCCACGACCATGTCGAGGCTTCCCATGCCCAGCTCATGGCGGTCAACGCACAAATTGAACAAAGCTTCTCCGACAATGGTCGGCAACCCACGATCGAAGAGTTGGGAATCGTCGAGAGCGTTCGAGCAGCTGTCCGTTCCTCTGCCGCATACCTTGCCACGACGGAGCCCGTCCAAGCCCAGATCGCGGCCGCCCACGCCCATCTCATGGCGGCCTTTTCCAAAGAGATGGCGGATGCGGATGGCGAGATGCTTGCCGAGTATGGTGTGATGGATGCCATGGAGCCCCTTCCCCAGGAGACCGTCGGGCGCGAGCTGGACATGGAGGAGGCGGTGGAGATCGATGAGCACCAGCCGTAGTAGTACTCTTTGTTTTGTTTAATTAAGAGCGTCGGTCTTTAATTTGTTAGAGTAATGTTTAGGTTAGCTAGCTCTATTTAATTGCTGAACTTGCTCAATGAAGAAGTGTGGGTGTGCTGTAGTCTCCTTTGTGTACCCAAATTATGCAATGACGTGGATGATCACTGTAACCAGGGAAATTCGAACCAAAATTTTTGACGTTCAAACTCATCACACACGGGTTAAGCTATCTGAATCGTTTGTGATGTTCACATATCGTACACAGTTCTAAATAAGGGACCGTGTCTGATGACACTTTGCGCGCCATATTTTTTCGCTTAACTGATTCAAAATTTTCGGCTTCCACGGAAATATCTACCTCCCCGCCCCCTCCCCCTTACCAAAAGCCACATTTCCCCTGTTTTCGCCTTCCTTTCCAAGTTGAAACCTTCACTCCTTGCTTGCAGCGCCGCCTCCTTGTCGGCGACCCTCCTTCACATTGCTCGACCTCGTCTATCCATGCAAGTAATCCACACCCGACCCCCATCCTCCTCCTCCTTACACATCCCATATGCCCCGACCGCCGGCGCGACACCTTCCACCCAAATCACTGACCCCTCCACCAAATAAGCATTGCCCTAAGCCATGGTGCACGCAGTATAGGAAGGAGCTCAAGGAGCATTTGGCGGCGGAGAAGCAAATCGCGGCCACACACGCGGATGAGGTCGCGATGGCTGCCATTCGTGCCGACCCCCAGATCTTGGAAGAGCACCTTGCCATTTGCGCTACACCGGTTAAGCATGCTCGGTTTACCCGTTGCGTGTGCTGCTCCTGCCTTTCCTTAACAAATTCTAGTGAATTGTGCTATCTAATTTTACCATGCAATCTGTTGCTCTAGTGTATATGTTCTATATGTCGTGCAATGTGGTGCTCACTTATTAACTATTTGGTTAATTAGTTGTCGTCTTCAGTTAACTGTTTGGTTCAGTTCTGCAAATGTGATGTTCAATTCTTCAGGCTGCAATTTTGTATTGTCTTCCATGTGTGAAATAAATCAAATTTATCTTTACAAAATACATGAGAAACGAATACAATTGCTATATTTCCAAGTTGTCAAGCATGCTTGGTTTGGTTAACTGTCTGATCTTCTAGTATGTTATACATTGTGCAATGTGGTGCTCAGTTAACTTTTGGTTCATTTGTTGTGGTGTTTAGTTAACTGTTTGGTTCAATTCTGCAATGCGATGTTCAATAGTTGTGGGTGCATTCTGTTATTGTATACCATGTGAGAAGTAAATCGAATTCGGCTGTACTAAGTACATGAGAAACAAATACAATTGCTATATTTCCAAGTTGTTAAGCATGCTTGGTTTGGTTAACTATCTGATCTTTTATTAGGAGTATGTTATATTGTGTAATGTGGTGCTCAATTAACGTTTGGTTCATTTGTTATGGTGTTTAGTTAACTGTTTGGTTCAATTCTGCAATGCAATGTTCAATTGTTGTGGGTGCATTCTGTTATTGTATACCATGTGAGAAATAAATTGAATTTGGTTGTACTAAATAAATGAGAAACAAACACAATTGCTATATTTCCAAGTTGTTAAGCATGCTTGGTTTGGTTAATTGTCTGACCTTCTATTACGAGTATGTTATATTGTGCAATGTGGTGCTCAGTTAATGTTTGGTTAATTTGTTGTGGTGTTTAGTTAACTGCTTGGTGAAGGAAATATGCCCTAGAGGCAATAATAAAGTTATTATTTATTTCCTTATTTCATGATAAATGTTTATTATTCATGCTAGAATTGTATTAACCGAAAACATGATACATGTGTGAATACATAGACAAACAGAGTGTCACTAGTATGCCTCTACTTGACTAGCTCGTTAATCAAAGATGGTTATGTTTCCTAGCCATAGACATGAGTTGTCATTTGATTAACGGGATCACATCATTAGGAGAATGATGTGATTGACTTGACCTGTTCTGTTAGCTTAGCACTTGATCGTTTAGTATGTTGCTATTGCTTTCTTCATGACTTATACATGTTCCTATGACTATGAGATTATGCAAATCCCGTTTACCAGAGGACCACTTTATGTGCTACCAAACGTCACAACGTAAATGAGTGATTATAAAGGTGCTCTACAGGTGTCTCCGAAGGTACTTGTTGGGTTGGCGTATTTCGAGATTAGGATTTGTCACTCCGAATTGTCAGAGAGGTATCTCTGGGCCCATTCGGTAATGCACATCACTATAAGCCTTGCAAGCATTGCAACTAATGAGTTAGTTGCGGGATGATGTATTACGGAACGAGTAAAGAGACTTGCCGGTAACGATATTGAACTAGGTATTGAGATACCGACGATCGAATCTCGGGCAAGTAACATACCGATGACAAAGGGAACAACGTATGTTGTTATGCGATTTGACCGATAAAGATCTTCGTAGAATATGTGGGAGCCAACATGAGCATCCAGGTTCCGCTATTGGTTATTGACCGGAGATGTGTCTCGGTCATGTCTACATAGTTCTCGAACCCGTAGGGTCCGCATGCTTAAAGTTTGATGACGGTTATATTATGAGTTTATGAGTTTTGATGTAACGAAGGTAGTTCGGAGTCCCGGATGAGATCGGGGACATGACGAGGAGTCTCGAAATGGTCGAGACATAAAGATCGATATATTGGACGACTATATTCAGACATCGGAAAGGTTCCGAGTGATTCGGGTATTTTTTCAGAGTACCAGAGAGTTACGGGAATTCGCCGGGGAGTATATGGGCCTTATTGGGCTTTAGGGGAAAGAGAGAGGGGAAGTTGTGCCTGACGGTGTCCTGGACTAGGGGGTACTCACCACGTCATCTCCCGATCTATTAGATTGGGTCGAGGACCCCCATGGCCGTATACTCATGGGCCAGTCCGGACAGCTGCCGCATACAAGGAAGATTCCACAAGACTTGGCAATCAAGACAAGGACTCCTCCCCACCTGCGTATTCGGCTAGGACTCTTGTTATCCTAGGCCTCTGGTGCATTATATAAACCGAGGCCAGGCTAGTCGATAGAGGGCCGATCACAATTACATTCATACCATCATAGGCTAGCTCTTAGGGTTTAGCCTCTACGATCTCGTGGTAGATCTACACTTGTACTACCCATATCATAAATATTAATCAAGCAGGAAGTAGGGTTTTACCTCCATCGAGAGGGCCCAAACCTGGGTAAACATCTGTGTCCCTTGCTTCCTGTTACCATCAGCCTTGACGCACAGATCGGGACCCCCTACCCGAGATCCGTCGGTTTTGACACCGACATTGTTGCTTTCATTGAGAGTTCCACTGTGTGTTCGGCAAAAGGTCGATAGCTCGCCCGTAGATCAACTGCGACTTCGGCATCTTCGTCACCAGCTCGACTGGTCACCTTGGTCACCAGCTCGACTGGTCACCTTGGTCACCAGCTTCGACGGGACCGGCTTGGGGGATGGAACCTTGTCCCACATCAAGCTCGGACCGCGTCATCAATACCGAACACATTAACCAGCTAAGTTGCCTTCATGCTCAAAGTTTTAAATTTTTAACTTGTGTTCGGTTCGCTCAAGCATTATACTTTTTTTTGGAAAAAAGTTGCTTGTAAAATTTTTTCCTTGTCCAAACTTTGTTTATGACGGACAAATTCAAATACCCCGTTTACTTGGGGGCTTCCTTGCTGGAGCTTTTCCTCTTGCATATGATTATACTTGTACGGCTTCATTCCTTGTTCGTGTATTATGCCACAATATGCACCATATTGACCTAAGTGATTTGCAAGCTGGGTTGCCTTGCTCCTGTGTTTACCCCTACGTTTCCGATTGTTCGGCTAGGGAGTAAAGGGAGCACCTCTGCGATTGTCATGATCGGGTCACCCGAGCCGGACCTCGACTGGTGAAGCCGAAGCTAGCGCTCTTCTGTTTTCAATAATGGTCGCACACAACGGAACTCATGAGTACAAAAATCTATTGCACAAGTCTCATATTAACAATGAGCACCAAGAAAGGTATCGGTGGGGGTACTATTTTCTTCAAGATGCTTCTTACACTTTATCGATAATATAGCATAAGTTCCCGAGCGCTTTGTCTGTTACAGCCTTATGACCTGGTTGCCTGGTTATTGGAAACACCGTCGATATTCTCGACAGGTGGAGTACATAACACTTTTCGGTCTTTGACCGAAGAGGGAGAAGCCGACGGTCGGTTAAGACGCGTTTAAAGTTCGGGTGAACATAGATATGATATAAGTACTTCAGTCCATACAATCATTCTTTTACCCAAGTCACTCGAGGGCTCTTAAATTTATGTGAGCTGTTTTATAATAAGTGTTCTTCTTATTAGTCGTTGCAAAGTCTTTTTCTATCACTCCTTTCTCGATGCAAGTGTGTGGTCAATAGCCGGATAGCCTTGCTTCTCTCTAAATCCGCTCGAGTGCAGTTTGCTAAACTAGCCTCGGAGAAGCACTCCGCTTTCGAGATAAGGAGGTTGAAGCCATAGGCTGACCCGCTTGAAGTCTTGAGATAGGATGTGTCATGTTAAAGCACGGCAGAAGCACCTTTTTTTTTAAAAAAGTCCAATTTTCGGATTGGTATCGAACACTTGATCTAGTTCGGACATTAAACTTTTGAATAAGTTTTTTGGCTTTTCAAGCCTATGGCACTTTTAAACTATTTGTGCGTTGCCAGCATTAGTCTCGCGGTGCAACGCCGGACACCTTTAGGGATTCGGCAAAAACATTCTCGGATATTGCTATATATGCATCGGTTTCTAATTGTGTCTTTGGTCAATAGTTGGGTTACCCGGCTCCTGTGCTTGCCTCCTACGTTCCGCTTTGTTCGGCTAGGCGTGCAAAGAGAGAACCATTGTGATTGTGCTTCCATCTTGCATGGTTAAGCACCTCAATGGAGAAAGCCGAAAACTGACTGTCACAATAGGCGTAAACTGGTCAGCGATCCGATGACTATGTTGAATGACGGGCCGTTCATAACATTGGCCGAAGTGTTTACGGCTTGACCTCAGATGTCGTCGAACACTAACCGGGGGCTCATAGCTAGCTTCCCCAGTTTAAAGCTCCTATGACTAAGCGGAAGTTATAAAGCCCGCATATCTGATTGCCTCATTTCCGCTAACACAACCGCCTTCGCAATCGAGACGCCGGCTAAGGGTTGCTTTGTTAGTGCGGAAACACCTGTAGTATCTACCAAGGGTAGAAGCCGACGATGGGCCACTTTCAACTGATAATAGGTCACAATGGAGTCAAAATAATGATGTAAAGTACTTGGATACATAGAATCATTACACATAATCTGTGATTTTACTCTGGATAGATCCTTAATTCGGCCACCCGTGCCCACATTAAGGCTCGGGGGCTACTGGGCTTCGTGCTCATTATTTACAAATATTAAAGGGGCACATCGATCCCCTGATCTGGTGTTGCCACCCAACCAGTGTCTCGGGGGCTACTGCATTGCCTATTCAATGCAGAAAATTCAAAGGGCTCAGTGTTCGGCGTGATCGAACAATGGGAAGTGCCTCTTCGGGCAGCAATAAGTACCATCTGGACCTATCTGGCATCAAGCTATATATCACGGCGACTTCTCACGACCCTCTCTTAGGGGCCCATTCGCCGATCACTATTATCTCTAATATATTACACCGCGATTTTATTCCTATGTATGCTGCCGAGCTAGGAATTGATCCTCAGGCCAATTTCGCGCATCGACCTGAGTCTCAGGGGCTACTGGGAACATCGGTTTTTGTGCTTGCCTTCAGGTGCATCTCGGGTTTTAGACTGATACACACCTTGAGGGCTACTGGATATACATCAGCAGAGAATAAACTGCACCAGTTAAAAATATTCACAAAAATTCAGCCCGCGGTCGGGGTGGTGCACCACCTTGGAAGCAGTCCGGCATAAAGCTCGGGCGCTAGCGGCTAGCTCCATAGAGGGCATTTCCGGCATTAAGCTCGGCTAAACTCCTTCAACTTTTTTGAACCAAGGTGATCTATGACACCTCGGATATAGTCCGGCGTTGGAGCGCAGATACAGTCCGGCGTTGGAGCTTTGACACAGTCCGACGTTGGTGCTCGGCTGCAAAAGATACCTCAAATGCAGTCCGGCGTTGGAACTCGGACGCAAGAGGACACTGCCTCCCGGGAACAACTTCAAACCCGAGGCGGGGCATAAAAATAACAGGGCATTGATAAAGGCCGGAAACTTAAAGGGGCTCCTCGGATACCCGACGTGTAAACTCTTCGGATGCACTTCGGCGATCCTCAAGATCGAAGATGAGAAGATTTGTTGAACCAGTTTTCAAGACCGACGACCGAAGATGAAGAACAGTTCGGAAGAATCGAGGAGCGTCCCTAACTTGAAGACCAGTTCAGGGGGCTACTGACGGTGTCCTGGACTAGGGGGTACTCACCATGTCATCTCCCAATCTATTAGATTGGGCCGAGGACCCCCATGGTCGTATACTCATGGGCCAGTCCGGACAGCTGCCGCATACAAGGAAGATTCCACAAGACTTGGCGATCAAGACAAGGACTCCTCCCCACCGGCGTATTCGGCTAGGACTCTTGTTATCCTAGGCCTCTGGTGCATTATATAAACCGAGGCCAGGCTAGTCGATAGAGGGCCGATCACAATTACATTCATACCATCATAGGCTAGCTCTTAGGGTTTAGCCTCTACGATCTCGTGGTAGATCTACTCTTGTACTACCCATATCATCAATATTAATCAAGCAGGAAGTAGGGTTTTACCTCCATCGAGAGGGCCCGAACCTGGGTAAACATCGGTGTCCCTTGCTTCCTGTTACCATCAGCCCTGACGCACAGATCGGGACCCCCTACCCGAGATCCGCCGGTTTGACACCGACAGCCCCCCAATGCTTAGTCCCACTGACTAGGGGAGGGGCGCGCCTCCTTCCTTCTCTTCTCTTTTCCCTTTCCTTCTCTCCTACTCCTACTACTTGGAAGGGCTCCTAGTTCTACTAGGAAAGGGGGAATCCTACTCCCGGTGGGAGTAGGACTCCCCTAGGGTGCGCCATAGAGAGGGCTGGCCCTCCCCCTCCTCCACTCCTTTATATACGGGGAGGGGCCACCCCTTGGGGACACAACTATTGATCTCTTGATCTCTTAGCCATGTGCGGTGCCCCCCTCCACCATAATCCACCTCGGTAATATCATAGCGGTGCTTAGGCGAAGCCCTGCGTCGGTAGAACATCATCATCGTCACCACGCCGTCGTGCTGACGGAACTCTCCCTCAAAGCTCGATTGGATCGGAGTTCGAGGGACGTCATCGAGCTGAACGTGTGCTGAACTCGGAGGTGTCATGCGTTCGGTACTTGATCGATCGGATTGTCAGGACCCCGATTCCAAGTCACATCGACCTAGCTGGTAACACCTCATATCACTTTGCGGCCTCACGCACGGTATTCCCACGGGTGTCGCCTTACCATGGCCCGGGACCGTTTGCGTCTTTTGGCTCACGTATATGATAGTGTCGCTAGCATCCACATGACAAAGAACCCGGGCCGACATGGCTAGTCGTGAACCCAAAGCGGCACTAGCCTATGGGGACAGCATACATGAATCACTTGAGCATGTCGGTCATCAACGATGAATTCGGGCTGTAGCACTGGCTAACAGGACTCCGTATCCCGGCTGTAGCAGAGCTAGGCAGGACTCGAATATCACCCGTGACATTTCCCGAGGGACAGACATAGGAACGAAATGAATCACATGCCGCCAGTCAAGTGTCCAAGCAGAGTCTTTGGGCTAGCAGGACTCGTGAACCGGCAGAAGCGGACTACTATCGCCGAAGCACGAGACTACATTTCCCCATATGAGAGGCTGCCAAGGATAAACAACTAGTTTGTCGGATCCCACTCATACCAAGCATTTCAATCATACACATAATATGCTCGATATGAGTAAATACAACAAGGCATCACAACAAAACTCTACAACTCAAGTACTTTATTTAAGAGGCCCGAGGAGCCATACATAACATAGTCATACAGGTAGGGTCACATGACCCAACACTCAAGTCATACAATCATACAAGCACATGCGGAAGCAAATAGTCCGAGTACGACTCTAGAAAGAAAGAAAGCTTGTTGGAGCCTTCCTATCTACAATGGCCCTTCACAAGTCTTAGATCGCCACCGGTGGCTAGTTCACTCGTCAAGTCAACATCTACATAGAATCCGTCGGAGGGGTAGTATAGTCCTCTAAAAATATTGATTACAAACATGAGTACAAAAGTACTCAGAAGTCTTACCACGTAATCCTATCATACATGCACATTCTCAAGGAAGGAGGTGGAGTTATTTGCAGCAAGCCATCTTTGACTCTTGGCTAAGCTATCCCACGTGACACACTTTGTAAAGCATTTGTCGCACACGAGTCCACTAATCACCATCACAATACTCCACCGTGGATCCTCTCTCGTCATCCCCGAGAGGGCCATCCACGATACTCACACTTATCTTGAGGCTTTTAGTAGTATCCATTTACTTGTCTATGAACTGATATAGGTAACCCGTAAGTCCTTTTCCGTGGACACGACTATTCAATAGATCATATTTAACCCTGCAGGGTGTACTTCTTCACACACGCTCACCACTTATCGCCGTTTACGACATGTACTGCAACCTTCAAGCGGAAGCCCAACGTGGGTGTCGGCCACAGCCTACCTAAACACTCAAGTCCCTAGTCCAGGTTTATCGCCTATTCGGGTTCCATCCGCAGGGAGTCCGGCCGAGGTTTCCCATACAGCCCCGAACGATGTGTGCAGGGTTCCCGAGATACCAAACGGGCACTCGGTACACCGGCCACGGTGCCTACCGCAACACAACCCACCCCTAAGGTCAGCGTTATGCGACCCCAAAGATGCTACAAACACCGTAAACTACTTGCAACTCCCGGACTATGAACAGGGTGGTTAAGAAGCCGAGAGGGTCAATTAAGGATCCCAATGTGTGGTAGTATCCGATTCATGGATCACAAACACAGATCTCAGTTCTAAGTTCGCTTCAATGAAACAACCCACCATGTACTCCTACATGGCCTCTCATCGATACCTTTACCAAATCGTGTTCAACACTTTCACTCTCGAACCAACACAACCTTTCACTCCAGTTCATCATCCCGATGAGCCGACTGACACAACTCTAAGCATAGCAAGCATAGCATGGTAGGAATCACAAACATGGCTCAATCAACTCCTACACATACTAGTGGGTTTCATCTAGTTATCGTGGCAATGACAGTCATGCAAAGGAAGTGGGTTCAACTATCGCAGCACACAACAGTTGAATCGCGTTGTCTTAATGCAGAAACGAGAGCGAAGCGAGAACATGGGTTTGTATCGAATGATCAATGAATTGCTTGCCGATGGAACTGGGGTAGAGAACTGCCTTCGATGGGTAGTCGAGGTTATCTTCGGGGCGTAACCTATCATGAAAGCACACCAAATAAACACACAAGACAATATGCAACAATATGATGCATGCTATGACATGGCAATGTGGATGTGTGTTGGCCTAATGCAAGTTGAAAGAACAGGGATGAACTCATTTGAATCAAGGATTCAAATGATAGCTCATTTGAGTTAGTCCTAATGGTGCAATAGCTTATTCTGGTTATTCAGCATAGTTAACTTGTTTTAACATGCATGAAACCTGTACCAATGGATAGAGTGTATTTTTCTGATAATTTTCATATATAAATCTTTGCATTTGGAGTTATAGATAAAAAGTTATAAGCATTTGAAATTTGAATTATATTCGAATTTGCTATATCAAACTAAATCCAGAATTTGAATTAATGCGTCAAGATGAGGTCAGCGTGGACGTCAGGGTCAACGGGTCATCCAGGTCAAACTGACCAGTGGGACCCGCATGTCGTGGTTAGTTTAACTAATTAACTTAATTAGAACTAATCCTAATTAGTTAACCGGGGGGGGTCCACCTGTCATTGACTCGAGCAGCAACAGGCCCTGATCGGTGGTCATGGTCAACTCGCGGCGTCAGCCATGGCGAGGCCAAAGGCCAAGGAGCAGAGTGCTTTTGCACTTTCCGGCCACCAAATGGGGCGCGGAAAGCATCTACGTGGAGCTGGAGATGAGCCGCGGCTATTGGTGTACTTAGTTGGGGTCGGGGTGGCCGGAGTTGGCGCCGGCGACGAGTTAGGCGGCCGCCGGGGTTCGGCCGACGACGGGTTTGGAGTTAGAGGGCTCGGCGAGGCGCGTGGAGTGCATAGTTAGGCCCAGCGCAACTCGGTGAGTGCGATGGACACGGTGGCGTGGCCGTTGGGTGGCCGGAGCCTCGTCGGCGACGAGCTCCGCGGCGGTGCGTTCGGGTGATTGACGTGTGCTCGTTGTGGTGCACGAGGAAGAGAGCGGAGAGGACGGGAGGTAGCTGAGCTCACAGCGATCCCGTAGAGAGCCTCGCTGGGTCGGGACGGTCGATGCGCGGCGACGGCGAAGGGGATCTCCGCGGCTTCGAGCTCGGTCGAGGTCGGTGTAGTAGCCGGGGCACTTAGAGCGAAGCGGGACTCAGCTAGCTAGGGGTAGTGGAGGCGCGGAGCTCCTGGACATGGTGGGGAGGAGCATGGACGGCGGGAGCACGGCCGGCGGTGGCGCGTCGGCGATGGCGTCGGCCAGGTTGGGGAGAGCGAGAGAGAGGAGGCAGGGGCGAATGACGTGTCCGGGGTCGGGCGACGACGTGGAGGCCGCCGAGGCGGCGGCGCGAGGGGTGAAGCAGGCGGCGGCCAGCTGCGTGGCGCGCCCTGCGGCTGGCCGGGCACCAGTTGCTGCTCGCTGGCGAGCCGAGCCAAAGCTTGGCTGGCTGCTGCTGGGCTGGGCCGGCAGGTGGGCCGGGCACGGGCGACAGGTAAGTATTTTCCATTTTTACTCTTTTTTCTAATATTCTGCAACTTTGTGGGGTTTTTAAAAATACCAAAACTATTTTAAAATCACCAAAATGCTCCTGGTCACTTGTTGGAATATTCCCAACATGAAACATTTTGGTTTGGCAATTTTTGAACATTTAAAATATTTTATATAATTTAAAATGCCCAAGTTCAAAACTTGTGGATTAACCCTAGAACCCTTAGATGACCTAGAAAATGGTACACCTTCTTTGACATGGGTTCGAACCAAAGTAAAGAGGATGAACATTTTGAAGGGCATTTGGATTCATTGAAATAAATTTTAGTAAACCCTAATTCTTTTAAGGGGGTGTTCGGGTTTCTGCCTTCCCATTTCAAATTCAAATGAAATGTAAACATGATGCACACCCTAGTGCATGGTCTATCCGGGACGTGACAACTCACCCCACTCAAAAGAATCTCGCCCCAGATTTAGGATCTGCTGCGAAAAAGGTGGGATACTCAAGTCAAGTCGATCCTCCCTTTCCCAAGTTGCTTCTTGCTCGGAATGGTTTGACCATTGAACCTTTAGAAACTTGATATTCCGACGCCGAGTGGTACGCTCGGCTTGATCGAGGATACGAACGGGATATTCTCGATAGGTGAGGTTATCTTGGAGATCAAGCGTTTCGTGGTCCACTCCACGGATAGGATCCGAGAAGCAACGCCTGAGTTGGGAAACGTGGAAGACATCATGGACTTTGGAAAGATGCGAGTAGTTCCAATTGGTAGGCAACTTCCCTCGCTTGGCAAGAATGCGAAAGGGTCCAATGTAACGAGGAGCCAACTTGCCTTTGATACCGAATCGATGGGTTCCTTCAAAGGAGTAACCCAAGGTAAGCCTTTCGCCAATTTCATAAGCCATAGGCTTATGCTTGCGGTCATATTGGCTCTTTTGACGAGATTGGGCTGTTTTCAATTTCTCATGAACAATGCGAACCTGCTCTTCTCGCTTCTGAATCATATCCGCCAAAGAGTTGTCTCTCCCGGTTCTCGACAGTTAAGAGGTTCGACATTTCCGTCCATAAAGAACTTCGAAAGGGCTTTGCCCAGCTGGCTTGATAACTATTGTTATAAGCTTAACTCGGCGAATGGAAGGCATTTCTCCCAATTCATGCCGAAGAGATGATAGAAGCTCAAGCATATCCTCTAGGATTTGATTGACTCGCTCTACTTGACCACTTGATTGGGGATGGAAAGCGGTGCTAAAGGAGAGACGAGTTCCCATAGCGTTTTGGAAACTTTCCCAAAATCGGAGGTGAAGAGACTTCCACGGTCGGAGTTAATCTCTAATGGAATACCATGAAGAGATACTATTCGGGAGATGTACAATTCAGCTAGCTGGCTAGCGGTTATACTCGCATTTAACGGTAGGAAGTGGGCTACTTTGGAAAGACGATCAACGACAACGAAGATAGCATTATTCCTCTCTTGGTCCTGGGAAACCCGTAATGAAATCCATACCGATTTTATCCCATTTCCATTCAGGAATTTCCAAAGGTTGAAGGGTACCAGCAGGCCGTTGATGCTCGCTTAACTCGACGACGACGCCGCAATTAGCAATGTATTGAGTGATTTCCCTCTTCATCCTAGTCCACCAAAACCTCCTGGCGAGATCTTGATACATTTTAGTACTACCGGGATGAATGGTGAGAGGAGAGTCATGAGCTTCCTTAAGGATCAATTGCCTCAGGTTGCGCACCTTGGGGACCACTAGACGGTCTCCAAAGAACACGACACCTTGTTCATCAATGGAGAAACAATCTGCGACTCCCTTCTTGATGTTTCTCCCGATACGGAGATTCCGGATCTACCTTCCGTGCTTTGATGATCTGATCCGTAAGGGTAGGTTTCGCCACTGTGGTGGAGAGGAATCCTCGAGGAACAATGTGAAGATTAAGCTTACGAAATTCCTCGTGGAGAATTGGTTGACTTTGTTGTAACATCAGATTGTTACAATAAGATTTGCGACTTAGTCGCCAGCCATGACATTGGCTTTGCACTCGGGTGTAGGATATTCCTAAGTCGAAATCTGTAATCAACTCGACCCAACGCCTTTGCCCGAGATTCAAACCGTTGGGTGAAGATATATTTCAGACTTTGGTGATCGGTGTAGATTTCGCAACGATTACCCGTAAGGTAATGTCGCCAGGTTTTGAGTGCATGAACCATCGCCGCAAGCTCTAGATCGTGTGTGGGGTAGTTATCCTCATGTGGACGAATCGCCGAGAAGCGAGGCAATCACATGACGATCTTGCATGAGTATGCAACCTAGTCCTTGTCGCGAGGCGCCATAATAGATAATGAAGTCCTTAGAGAAATCTGGTGGAACAAGTACGGAGCAGATGTCAGCGCCTTTTCAGTTCTCGAAAGCTGATCTCGCGACTGTGGCGCCCATTCAACTTCTTATCTTTCTTGAGGAGTTCGTTAGAGGTTTAGCAACTTTAGAGAAGTTCTCGACGAAGCGGCGGCAATAGCTCGCTAAACCGAGGAAACTCCGAACTTGCTTGACCGATTCAGGTGGAGTCCAATCAAGGACGGCTTGAACTCGCTTCGGGATTGACAGCAATACCCTTACCGAGATTACATGTCCTAGATAGGTCACTTCGCAACCGAATTCACACTTAGAGAATTTGGCATAAAGGCGGTGCTCTCAAGTTTCATCAATACTAGCCTTAGATGTTGGCATGTTCTTCCTCATTCTTGGAGTAGATGAGTATATCATCGAGGTATACCACTTACTAATTTATCCAAATACTCCATGAAGATTGAGTTCATTAACCGAGAGAAAGTGGCTGGAGCATTGGTTAATCCGAAGGACATGACGGTGTACTCGTATTGGCCATAACGAGTGACAAAGGCCGCTTTGGGAATGTCCCTGTTCTTGATTTTGATTTGATGGTAGCCCAACCTCAAATCCATCTTGAAAAGATCGAGGATCCAGCGAGCTGATCATACAGTGTCGTTGATCCCGGGAGCGGATACTTGTTCTTGATAGTGACCAAATTGACAGTGTCGGTAATCTACAACCATCCGATCCGCACCATCCTTCTTCTTGACGAAGAGGACGGGCAAGCCCATGGAGATGAACTAGGACGGATGAAACCCTTTTGCAAGGACTCATCGAGTTGTTTCTTAAGTTCAGCTAGTTCTAGGGTGCCATCTTATAAGGTCTTCTAGAGATTGGGACGGTTCCGGAATAAGATCTATCACGAACTCGACATCCCATCGGTGGAACACTGGCAGTTCCTCCGAAAGACATCCGGAAATCACGGACTACCGGATATCTTCAAGGTGCGGAAGAGGGTTGGCATTTAAGCGATAAAGTGGCGCTTAGACACTCGGGTTAAAACATTCACCGTCTTGCCCAAGGATGGGTAAGTTGAACAGTTCTAGTAGAGCAATCAATCTTAGCATAATGGGTGACATCCAGTCCATACCCAAGATGATGTTTATGTCCGAGGACTTGAGAGCTATTAGAGATGCAAGAAAGACTAATCTGTCGACAAGAATTTCATTCCCATGACTTATTCTAGAGGTTTGCCATCTAGAACCAGGAGTTTGAATTTCCATGGAGGTAGGCATGTCACGTAATGTGGTGTTGTGCAATCGAGCATAGCTCTCGTAAATAAATGAATGAGATGCTCCAAGATCAAAAGAACAGTTGCGGATGGCAATTAACAAGAAGCGCATCGAGGACGACGTTGGGATCCTCATAGGTTTCTTGGCAGAGACATAGTTGACATGGCCACGGCGGTGGCAACTGGTTTAGCATAGGGCACCTTTCCCGCTGGCTTGCCGCGCCAATGACTTCCGGCTTGATTGGGGTTGTTCGGGGACACTCTCGGATATAGTGGCCGTCTCTCCACACTTGAAGCAAGTGATCACATTTGGCCGTGGAGCAGCACTAGCAGTTGGACCTCCATAAGTCTTGGGTGGAAAATACGGTTGGTTGGGGCGAGGCGCTCAAGGATGGCCTCGGGGTGTACCTAGGTGGTAGAGCCAGATTTGGGACCCAAACCCGCGCTTCGGGATCCAGAGCCGGATGACGATCCGAGTCACGGATGTGCTGCGTGAAGCCTCAAAATCAGTCTGCCCAGTCTCGGCGCTGATAGCCTTATTGACTAGCTTCGGGAAAGAGATACACTCATGCAGACGGAGATCTCGGCGTAGCTCAGGACTAAGTCCCTTACGGAACCTTGCCTGCTTCTTGGCATCGGTAGAAACTTCTTGGGAGCATAACGTGCTAACCTCCCAAATTCACGGCAGAGGCATCCACCGTCACCTACCTTGGGTGAAACTGCAGAATTCCTCACGCTTTGCGGTCCATAAGACCTTCCGAATATGGTGCTCACTAAGGCGGCACTGAATTCATCCCAAGTTGTAACTTGTCCAGCCGGACGATAGCCTCATAATTTTCCCACCAGAGGCTAGCGGGGCCTTCAAGATGATAGGCGGCAAAGGTAACCTTGTCGCCTCAGCCACGTTGGCGGAACGCAGCTTGTGGTGGATCTTTGCGGAGCCAATCATCTGCGCCGAGAGGCTCGATGGAATATTTGAATTTTGGAGGATATAGCTTGACGGAATCGTTGAGTGAAACCACATCGTTTCTTGGCTGGCGGCTGTGTTTTGTTCAATCCGCCCAATAAGCGGTTGGTTTCGCGCTTATTGCGCTCGCTTCCAAAGATCAATCGCCAACGAGGGCGGTTGCGGCAGATTCACATCTCGGCTGCATCGGCTTCTCCCCGCCCGAACAGCAGGAGTATTTGAGTGTTGACCATCCCGGGAGACAAAGCAAAGGTTTAAACCAGGATGGCAGAATTTAACAAGGAAGTGCGGAAGGTAATGGACAGCATGGAATGCAAAGATGTTCATCCGTATGACATGGTAATATAAAACTGCAATATATATATATATATATACCACGGTCATACACACCATTCATAGTTTAGTACAAGCCTGACGGAGTACAACTATAAAGAAAGGCGTTACATCTCATCGGAAGCATTCCAACTCCTATACATTATTTTTCTACACTTCCGGAACGATACACACTAAGTCATATCCCACAAGTCACGCAGGACGGTGGAAATACAACTACTACCATACTAGGAATACTACTACTATCTCAGGCAGCTCCATAGTAGTCCTCATAGAAGTCCCCACCCAAGCCTGGAAGTGGAACATGATCGTCCGGAAACAGACAATCCTGTGGGGCCTGTGGACCATAAGGACTCGGATGTGGCCGTGGACCAACAAACGGTGGCAGACGAGGCCCACGAGGAGGAGTGATGCCTCCAACCTCACGCCACTCCATGAAGTCCGCAGACTCGCCCCGCACAGGTACAAGTCTCTCATGTCCATATATCCGGCTTGCACGGCGGTGCAAACCTAGTCGAGTAGCCCAAAGTGGTCGAACGGGCATTAAAAGCTCCATACGCAAGGCCGGTTCTCACGGTCCTTGTCCTCCAAAGAACTCAAGAGTAGTGCGAAGGAGTGAGTCCTCATGGGATGCATCGTTGTACAAACCACGAAGGTAGCCATGCGCCCGTGAAGGGATGCCGCATATAGCGAAAATCCGTGTTGCTCAAAGAAAGCAGTTCGCTCGAATAATAGTCATCATGGAATAGGCTGCATCTTGCACGATATTCCAATAGTGATTCCGAGCCCATAAGAACGATGAAGTGGCTCAAGAGCTCGGGATAAGATGGATAAATCCGGACCGTGCATAGGTATTGGCTTTGATTGAAATCCCTAAACTGCTCCTCGACGGTATATTCAGGATACCATCGATAACCAGCCTCAATCATCACCCTAACCAACATGGCCGTGTGACCGCACACATCAATGCAACGGGTCAGGCGAACCACTTGGTTCTCGGGAACGGTGGCCATCCGAAAGTACAGCCACAATGCAAAGGCATTAGAATTCTAGGAAAATTGGGCAGCATAACATCGTAAATGCTCAAAATCAGATTTGAGACATTCAAAATCAGATTTGCAAAATCACTCAACAACATCATATCAAGGTTCGGTTCAAATGATAGCATACTAAAATTTAGTAGCACCGAATCGAGGATATAACCAACAATCCTATAAGTTACTACGGATTAGTAACACGTGAACTCGATAGAGAGAAGAGAGCCTAGTCCTATACCCACGTCGAATGAGAAGAGGATGACTCGGATCGAGGGCATAAGGTAAAGGAGTAAAAAGAGCCTTACGTCCCTCCCACAATCAATTCCCTACATATAACTAAAGCATTTCTAGACTCAACTTCACCAGTTTGGCTTAGCGAACCTACAGCAGCCCTCGCTCGATGCCAACGCTGTCAGGACCCGATTCCAAGTCACATCGACCTAGCTGGTAACACCTCATATCACTTTGCGGCCTCACGCACGGTATTCCCACGGTGTCGCCTTACCATGGCCCGGACCGTTTGCGTCTTTTGGCTCACGATATGATAGTGTCGCTAGCATCCACATGACAAAGAACCCGGCCGACATGGCTAGTCGTGAACCCAAAGCGGCACTAACCTATGGGGACAGCATACATGAATCACTTCGAGCATGTCGGTCATCAACGTATGAATTCGGGCTGTAGCACTGGCTAACAGGACTCCGGTATCCCGGGCTGTAGCAGCTAGGCAGGACTCGAATATCACCGCGTGACATTTCCCGAAGGGATGACATAGGAACGAAATGAATCACATGCCGCCAGTCAAGTGTCCAAGCAGTAGTCTGGGCTAGCAGGACTCGTGAACCGGCAGTAGCGGACTACTATCGCCGAAGCACGAGACTACATTTCCCCATATGAGAGGCTGCCAAGGATAAACAACTAGTTTGTCGGATCCCACCCATACCAAGCATTTCAATCATACACGCAATATGCCCGATATGAGTAAATACAACAAGGCATCACAACAAAACTCTACAACTCAAGTACTTTATTTAAGAGGCCCGAGGAGCCATACATAACATAGTCATACAGGTGGGGTCACATGACCCAACACTCAAGTCATACAATCATACAAGCACATGCGGAAGCAAATAGTCCGAGTCTGCACTCTAGAAAGAAAGAAAGCTTGTTGGAGCCTTCCTATCTACAATGGCCCTTCACAAGTCTTAGATCGCCACCGGGTGGCTAGTTCACTCGTCAAGTCAACATCTACATAGAATCCGTCGGAGGGGTAGTATAGTCCTCTGAAAAATATTGATTACAAACATGAGTACAAAAGTACTCAGCAAGTCTTACCACGTAATCCTATCATACATGCACATTCTCAAGGAAGGAGGTGGAGTTATTTGCACAAGCCAGCTTTGACTCTTGGCTAAGCTATCCCACGTGACACACTTTGTAAAGCATTTGTCGTACACGAGTCCACTAATCACCATCACAATACTCCACCGTGGATCCTCTCTCGTCATCCCCGAGAGGGCCATCCACGATACTCACACTTATCTTGAGGCTTTTAGTAGTATCCATTTACTTGTCTATGAACTGATATAGGTAACCCAGAAGTCCTTTTCCGTGGACACGGCTATTCGAATAGATCATATTCAACCCTGCAGGGGTGTACTTCTTCACACACGCTCCCACCACTTATCGCCGTTTACACGACATGTACTGCAACCTTCAAGCGGAAGCCCAACGTGGGTGTCGGCCACAGCCTACCTAAACACTCAAGTCCCTAGTCCGGGTTTATCGCCTATTCGGGTTCCATCCGCAGGAGTCCGCCGAGGTTTCCCATACAGCCCGAACGATGTGTGCAGGGTTCCCGAGATACCAAACGGGCACGGTACATCAACACGGTGCCTACCGCAACACAACCCACCCCTAAGGTCAGCGTTGCGTGCGGCCCCAAAGATGCTACAAACACCGAAACTACTTGCAACTCCGGACTATGAACAGGGGTGGTTAAGAAGCCGAGAGGGTCAATTAAGGATCCCAATGTGTGGTAGTATCGATTCATGGATCACAAACACAGATCTCAGTTCCTAAGTTCGGCTTCAATGAAACAACCCACCATGTACTCCTACATGGCCTCTCATCGATACCTTTACCAAATCGTGTTCAACACTTTCACTCTCGAACCAACACAACCTTTCACTCCAGTTCATCATCCCGATGAGCCGGACTGACACAACTCTAAGCATAGCAAGCATAGCATGGTAGGAATCACAAACATGGCTCAATCAACTCCTACACATACTAGTGGGTTTCATCTAGTTCTTGTGGCAATGACAGTCATGCAAAGGAAGTGGGTTCAACTACCGCAGCACACAACAGTTGAATCGCGTTGTCTTAATGCGAAACGAGAGCGAAGCGAGAACATGGGTTTGTATCGAATGATCAATGAATTGCTTGCCGATGGAACTGGGGTAGAGAACCGCCTTCGATGGGTAGTCGAGGTTATCTTGAAGCGAGAACCTATCATGAAAGCACACCAAAATAAACACACAAGACAATATGCAACAATATGATGCATGCTATGACATGGCAATGTGGATGTGTGTTGGCCTAATGCAAGTTGAAAGAACAGGGGATGAACTCATTTGAATCAAGGATTCAAATGATAGCTCATTTGAGTTAGTCCTAATGGTGCAATAGCTCATTCTGGTTATTCAGCATAGTTAACTTGTTTTAACATGCATGAAACCTGTACCAATGGATAGAGTGTATTTTTCTGATAATTTTTCATATATAAATCTTTGCATTTGGAGTTATAGATAAAAATTTATAAGCATTTGAAATTTGAATTATATTCTGAATTTGCTATATCAAAATAAATCCAGAATTTGAATTAATGCGTCAGCATGAGGTCAGCGTGACGTCAGGGGTCAACGGGGTCATCCAGGTCAAACTGACCAGTGGGACCCGCATGTCAGGGTTAGTTTAACTAATTAACTTAATTAGAACTAATCCTAATTAGTTAACCGGGGGGGGTCCACCTGTCATTGACTCGTAGCAGCAACAGGCCCTGATCGGTGGTCGATGGTCAACTCGCCGGCGTCTAGCCGCCGGCGAGGCCAGGCGTGGCGGAGCAGAGTGCTTTTGCACTTTCCGGCCACCAAATGGGGCGCGGAAAGCATCTACGTGGAGCTGGAGATGAGCCGCGGCTATTGGTGTACTTAGTTGGGGTCGGGGTGGCCGGAGTTGGCGCCGGCGATGAGTTAGGCGGCCGCCGGGGTTCGGCCGACGACGGGTTTGGAGTTAGAGGGCTCGGCGAGGCGCGTGGAGTGCATAGTTAGGCCCAGCGCAACTCGGTGAGTGCGATGGACACGGTGGCGTGGCCGTTGGGTGGCCGGAGCCTCGTCGGTGACGAGCTCCGCGGCGGTGCGTTCGGGTGATCGACGTGTGCTCGTTGTGGTGCACGAGGAAGAGAGCGGAGAGGACGGGGAGGTAGCCAGGCTCACAGCGATCCCGTAGAGAGCCTCGTCGGGTCGGGACGGATCGATGCGGCGGCGACGGCGAAGGGATCTCCGCGGCTTCGAGCTCGGCCGAGGTCGGTGTAGTAGCCTTGGGCACTTAGAGCGAGCGGGACTCAGCTAGCTAGGGGTAGTGGAGGCGGCGGAGCTCCCGGACATGGTGGGCTGGAGCATGGACGGCGGGAGCACGGCCGGCGGTGGCGCGTCGGCGATGGCGTCGGCCAGGTTGGGGAGAGCGAGAGAGGAGGCAGGGGGCGAATGACGGTCTCGGGGTCGGGCGACGACGTGGAGGCCGCCCAGGCGGCGGCGGCGAGGGTGAAGAAGGCGGCGGCCCGTGCGTGGCGCGCGCTGCGCTCGCCGGCGGGCACCGAAGTTGCTGCTGGCCGAGCCAAGCAGCTCGCTGGCGCGGCTGATGGGCTGGGCCGGCAAGTGGGCTGGGCACGGGCGACAGGTAAGTATTTTCCATTTTTACTCTTTTTTCTAATATTCTGCAACTTTGTGGGGTTTTTAAAAATACCAAAACTATTTTAAAATCACCAAAATGCTCCTGGTCACTTGTTGGAATATTCCCAACATGAAACATTTTGGTTTGGCAATTTTTGAACATTTAAAATATTTTATATAATTTAAAATGCCCAAGTTCAAAACTTGTGGATTAACCCTAGAACCCTTAGATGACCTAGAAAATGGTACACCTTCTTTGACATGGGTTCTGAACCAAAGTAAAGAGGATGAACATTTTGAAGGGCATTTCGGATTCATTGAAATAAATTTTAGTAAACCCTAATTCTTTTAAGGGGGGGGGGTGTTCTGGGGTTTCCTGCCTTCCCCATTTCAAATTCAAATGAAATGTAAACATGATGCACACCCTAGTGCATGGTCTATCTGGGACGTGACACGGATCGTGAAAATGTACGACTACATGAACCGCGTTGTGCTAACGCTTCCGCTTTCGGTCTACAGGCTACGTGGACAACACTCTCCCCTCTCGTTGCTATGCATCACCATGATCCTGTGTGTGCGTAGGAAATTTTTTGAAATTACTACGTTCCCCAACACTTGGTCCAATTCTGCAATGCGATGTCCAATTATCGTGGGTAGAATTTTGTATTGTTGTGCATGTGAGGAATAAATCAAATTTGGCTGCACTTAATACATGAGAAACATATACAAGTGTTATATTTTCTAGTTTTTAATCGTGTTTGGTTTGGATAAATGGGTTTTCCATGTGGCTTGAATTAATCTGATGAATCTGCAATGTGCTTATTTTTCATCAACATATTTTACTGATAGCATGCGAATCCTCACTTAACCTGCTGACTAACTACCTTATATGTGTTGCAGGGAAATAATGGGAAGCACTGAGGTTTACAATCGAGGTTAGCACATGCATGGTCCGTTGTCTAATAGCACATTATTGTGCAATTGCAGGAACCATTCTAATATCTAGGTTTTTAACAATTTGGTCTTGCACATGTAGGTCCTGCTGTCAGAGGTTTTGACCCACTGTTCGGCCCCTTTTGCATATGGAGAAATGAGTTTTCCATGAATATCAATCAAGTCAAGAAACTCAGAAAGATTATTAAGATAAAAAAATTAGCAACAAAAAACAACAAGATCTTTGTCTACATAATGAAGAAGACATCAGTGCACTTCAAGATGGTACTAACTATTATACCTTACCTATTTTTTTATTCATATGCCCCATTTCCAATATAGAGAAGATATTTATGCACATCCTTGTTTTCAGACCTTTCCAAAGAAGTTCACTGATGATTACCTCTCAAACCACCTCTATGGTCAGGAGGCGAGGAAGGTTTTCATACAACACGGTTCAATATTGAAGTGTTCCTGACGGGGACGAAGGATGGACGGTCAATCATCCACAGGCACTGGCCTAAAGTTGCAAAGACCTTCAACATCAATGCAGGCTTAATATTCACCTTCCGCTTCAGCAGTTTTCCAGATGAGATGCATCTGTCTATGTACCGTCTATGATGCTAATTTCGAAAGGTTCTAGACGTTGCATGTGAAACTTGGTGCTGGTGCAGTTGTGTAATGGGGTAACTAAGTGCTAAAGCTATATGATGTTGTACTCTAATGTATTTCAATTATGAAATCGTGCTTCCTTAATATGGAAATGAAATATATTGTGTGCTTAATATGAAATGTCAATTAGATTAATAATTGGATTATTAATAATATGGAAATTAGCCTGCTAATTGGGTTTTTCTATTACGAGCGGTTATTGAGAAAACACCGTGGGCGATGACCTCAGGCAACGCACACAGTTTCTAGGAATAAACCGTGTTAGGATCAGTGAACAATCACACACGACATCCTCTTGAAAACTGTTTGTGTTAGGCCACCTTGCGCAAATGTTTACCACATAAAAACTGTGTGTGGTGGACAGGCTTTGCCACACAGTTTCTTCTACGCACCGTGTGTGATGCATTCAATAACGCAAACGATAAAATTATTAATATCATGTGTAATGGCAACGCTATCACAAACGATTTAATGGGGAAAATTATGTGTGATGTACCTGCGAACGGAAACATTTTCTTTGGAGCGACTGTGTGGGATGTATATACGAACAGAAATGTTTAGCAGGGACCGACTGTGTGGGATGTACTTACGACCGCAAACGATTTTGCCTGTATAATTGTATTTTTTTAGCACTACTGTACGTATAACCGTATTTGATTGCTCGTCGGTCGCACACGACCTCATTTTGCCGAGCGTGTGTGCCAAGAGGGCATATCCCCGACGGTTTCTGGATTGTGTGGTAAGGACCCCCCCCATCGCAGTCACTCACTAGGCGACGGTTCAGAACACCGTCGCGGAAAGGGGTTAAAAACCGTTTGTATATCACCTCGTTGTACCAGTGACTTTAGGCACTAGTACAAATGTAGCATGCTTCCAATGCCCTATTACTAATCCATGTCTTCTTACCTGACATGGTAATGAAGACGGACTGGGACAGGGCCGGTGGAGAAGCCCATGTCGTCGTCGGCGCCGAGGCCGCCGTGGACTTCATCCCCACGAATCGCTGGCTCAAGAGGGTGTACCTGCCTGACAGGGTCGCCTTCATGAGCCAACCACGTTCAAGGGGACGAGCTCTTAGGACCGGCCACGAGGAGGGGTCCCCAGAGCCGCTTCGCTTCTATGTGCAAATCATGGACGAGGAGAATCTGGCCATGCTCATCATCCCTCCCAAGTTCCAGGAGGTGATGAGGCAGCGGCTCGTGCTTGAGACCAAGCGCGTCTTCAAGCTGTCTGCAAACAAGTGGTGCGAATTCTGGGTGCAGGTTTAGGCCTTCGACGGGCAGATGGTGCTTGGCCGGGGCTGGCACTACTTTTGTCGTCACATGATCGTCCCCGGTGGCCTCGTCGTGTTGTGCATCTCCGGCCTAGGCCTCAAGGTCCAAATCTACAAGCACGACAGCTCCATCGGGTGCAGGGTTCGCTGCAGCAGGCACGGCTACATCGGTGACCAGGAAGTCGCCTTCTGAAGTAGTTACCATGAACTTGTAGTTAGTTTGCTGCATCGGTGATCGGAGAACTTGGCGTGAACTGTTAATATTTTGTCTAGATTTAAGCACACTCTAGTGAAGCAGGGGGCATGTGATGCCCCTACTATCGTTAAACTTAAGTATGTTTAGGAGATGTTCTGTTTAGTTGTTGTTTATCTACTCTTATCTGTTGTTTAGTTGCTTGTTTATCTACTGTTAGCTTGTTTAGCTGTTAGTTTCTGTGCTGTTTATAGTGCTCTACCTGTTGTTGTGTATAATGTGGTGGTAAGGCCACCACATTTGGATGGGATAAGAGAACACAAACGTGTATGCAGCCAAACGACTGTGGTTTGCATCTGCTCGCCCTTAAGCACAAATGCGGGCAACAGTAGATGTTGGTTTGTTGCATGTTTTTGCTAAACCAGGCTGAGTTGAGATGTGGCTGAAATGCACGCACTATTCATCCTAGGCAACCAAATGCGCCCTAGACCTACTAAGTCCTTGCGCGTAGATTGCAACGTGAAACGTCTAAAAAGTACATGTTGGCCGCACTATTTTGAAAAACAGGATTTCTTTTGAAAAGAAATGTGAACAAAATTAGAATGCTCACAGATTTAGAAAAACATCACGAATTAGACAAAAGGTATTAAAAACGTTCACAAATTCAAACAATTCAAAAAAATTGTAAAAAATTCATCGATTTTCAAAAAAGTTCACAAATAAAAAAAGTTGAATGATTTTCAGAAAAAAAATCATCCACTTTCAAAAGAAAGTTCATTAATTTTGAAAAAAAACCATTGATTTTGAAAAGTTCATAGGTTTGAAAAAAGTTCATCAAATTTGAAAAATAATTAATCAAATTTGAAAAAATCATTGATTTTTTTTCGAAAAATCATCAAAAATTACAAAAAGGTTCTTTGAATTTTAAAAAAGTTCATCAAATTTTAAGAAAAAGTTCATTGGTTTTGCGGAAATAGTTCACGAAAAAAATCGTTAACCAAACCAGGAAGAAGAAAAAAGGAAAAAGGAAAGTAGATGAACAAAAGGGAAAGAAATATGTACGTTGTCACATGATGTTCCTTGGCGGGGTGGACGGTGTAGCGGACCTCAAAGGGGAGGTTGCAAGTTTGATTAATGCTTCTCCCTTATTTATTTTCTCCTTTTAAATACAGAAAAAACATAGACCGGCCCACCCATTCAGATCGAAGGAAGCATGAGGGGTGTGCGTTGTTTGGGAATAACCAATTAAGGGGCACTTAAGGCGCCGTTTAGGGTTTGTCGTGAGATGTAGCACTGGTTGTTGCTGCTAGCCCCCTCCGGCACGGCTTTGGATCATCATGCGACGCACCTTTTCCTTTGCCTTTCAATTCCTTTCCATTTTTGTGGTTTTAGTTTTTAAGTGAAAACAATATATTTAAGAAGACTAGTAAAATGTCTAAGAATTTAAAAAATGTCTACAAATTGTAAAAAAAATCATGAAATCTCCAAAAAAATAACGGTTCAGAGTTTTGAAAACAAAATTTCATGAATGAAAATGTTCTTGGATTCAAATAAATGTTCAAGAATTCAAAAATGGTTATTAATATGAAAATTCACAAATTTAAAAAATAATTGTGAATTTGAAAATATCCATGAATTCAAAAAATTATGAGTTTTAGAAATTTTAGAAATTATCTTAAATGTTTGCATATTTATAAAAGGGTTTACAAAGTCAATAACATTTCTTGAATTAAAATTGAACGTGAAGCTCTAAAAAAAGTGCGAGTGTGGAAATTTCTTCTTGATTTAAAAATAAACAAAAAATTAAACATTCTTGTGAATTTGGAAAAACTTTTAAGAATTAATAAAATATTTCATAAATTTTAAAATAAAAAAGAAAGCGAAAAAAGATGAAAACCGAGAAGTAAAATTGAAAAGGAAGTAAAAGAACACCAGGAGAAGTTCTAGAACCTCCCCAAAACCATGAAACCACAACCGCAAATGGGTTGGCCCAATATAAGTGGTATGAGCATACTGGGAGTTGCGTGTCGGCTCTATCCATCGCTTTTCTTGTTGGACGCTCATAGCGGTCAATTGTCGCTCAATCACATGGGGCAGCGACCTATTGATATCATAATGGGCTGGGCCATTTAGCGATAACGGGTTTTGGGACCCTTCTCGAAGGTTTCTGACCGATTTTTACGGTTTTTTATTTTATAGGTTTATTTTGGTTTTTCTTCTATTTTCCATTTAGTGATAACCGGTTTTGGGAACCTGCTTGAAGGTTTCAGATTTTTTTAAATGTTTATACAATGTATTCGTGCATATTTATTTTAAAATATATACAATGTATTCGTGAATACAACCAAAACAAAAGTGTTTCTATGAGAATATACCAAAACCACTATATCTCAGGAAGTTTATGCTCCCAGGTTTCACCACTTGGTGGATAGCAACATGAGAATAAGTAGGGCATGGACACGTGTACTTTTTTGGGCTCCCAGGGTGTACATTTCTCTAGTGATTGTTGGCATTCGGTGAAAATTTTCTTAACTTATTATCTGCCTTCGCGTGTGGACCTAGCAATTTGGATTCTAATTTGAGGACATTCTTTTTGTTCCGCATATGGGCTGGCCTTGTGTTTGTTTCGGTTGTGCAGTTTTGTCCCCTAGCTATTTGTGCTACGGCCAGGGGCGGAGCCCATTGGGCCGACCCTGATGCACAGGAATACAGGTCCAACTATATCTGAAAACAGCCTGGGCATCAGGGTATATTTAGCACCAGCTCCGCCCCTGGCTACGGCCGCTGCATGTGGGTTGCATGGCTCCGTACTTGATTTGCCTATGTAGATTTGTCCTGTTGTACGATGGCTGACTTCTTGCCATTCTGTAGCCGGGTGGTCTAGGATGATGTGCTGGCCTGCGTGGGTTGTGCGGATCCTTCTCGAATTGACACTACATGCACGCGTGTTGGATGGGCCCTCCTGATTACATGGGATTGACACGATGTGATTACACGTTTGCATGCAGTTCATTCATGAGCTTTCTCAATTTTTTCTTAAGTGATTGCCTACATATAAATACGTTGAGCCTCCATGTCCCTCGCTGCACCCCAATAACCGCTGCTGCACCACATCCGTGACATCCCTACACCTAGTCGCCCCGGCCATCTTCAAGCCACCGTTCTCATTTGCACGGCAGCGACGCGAGCGATGCCTATAGGAGCTACTTCGCTCTCGATCCCCTGCCAGTCTGGGACTGAGTCTGTCTATAGATGCCGCCTGGAGATTAAGGGCGCCACCGGCTTCACGCCGCTCTCGCCGACGAGTTTCCTGGACTGCAAGAAGCACTGGGAGGTTCCGTGTCGATGTTGAGGCTGCGCCATCCATGTTCTTTGGCTCGAGCTTGCCTAACCTGCCGGCGCCTAGAGCCCATCCATCCTAGCTATGAGTCGTGTGCGGCCTCATGCACGCCAAGCCGCCGGCACCCCGTCAAAGACGAGGCGAAGAGGCCCCCCAGTTCCCTATCACTCCACGAAAAAAAAAAGTTGCCGCCGTTGGTCACCCATGAGTCGGGAGGGTGCCGGCTGCTACGTTATCGCCGCTCACAGCGCCGCGCCGTTCAATCCACTGACGTCCGAGAGGATCACCCTCAAGCGCCTTTCGTCAAAGTCAAAGAATATGACATCCTTGGCCAGTGTTGTGTTGGGTCCCCTGCCATTGTCTCGCAGGTGGTGCTCGCTGCTCGGGCTGTGAGACTACGTGGTGCAACTTGCGCCAGCGGCACCATGACTGCTATAGGATGAGCACAGCCGTGCAGGGACCGCAGCTCCTCCCGCGGTTGGTCGACAACCTGCCAGGCACTAGCCATAATCGGTTTTCTTCTATCTCATGCTCGCCACCCACAGCAGGCGTCTCCGCCATCTGTCGTGCTCTTCTATCTGCCCGTTCTCTTCTGTCAAGCCTCTTGCCCGCCACTGACACTACGCCCTGCCGTGTCCAGGAACCAATGGCGTCGGCGTGCCGCTTGCTGATCTACCTTGCCAGTTCGGTACCGCATAGCTCCCTGACGCCTTTGTTGGAATTTTGCTAGTAGGCCTTTGGCACAAAGCCCAACTAAAATTCTGAAATTCTCTTGGCCCATTCATGCACACATGTGAGTGGAGTGAGTGAGACTAAAGTTTAGTCCCACCCCAGGAGTTGAGAGAGAGTTGCACCTCTTTATAAGGTGAGCTCTTCTACCACTTGTATGAGCATGAGAAGAGGAGACCTACACGCGCGCTCCTCCTCCTCGCTCGCCTTGCCTCGTATATTGCAACAACTTTGCCATTTCTAAACAAGGTGGTAAATGATGAGCACACTCCAGCGGATGGTGATGAATTAAAATAATTTGAATGAGGCAACCTTTCTAGAATGAAACATGGTCCCGGAGCGACGCTGATGCTCAGGCCCCGGAGCGAGACGGAGCGATGGCGGCTCCGGCGGAGTCTAGGAGGACGGCTGGCATCTCCTTGGGAGCGGCTCGGGGGTCGGGCAGCCGCTTTTGGGCTCTGGCAGAGGAGGTTTCTGACGACGAGGAGGTAGATGAGGTGTGCGCCGCGCCGGGTTCTGCGGCAGGCGTGCGCGCGGCCTGCTCCATTGGGGAGTTTGTGGCGCGCGCGGAGGAGCTCGGGGGCTCCTTCAAGGCCGGGCGCCGGCGTGCTTTTGCACCCGGAGGCCGTGGCTCACGGCGGCCTTCTCTGGCTTCGGCAAGGGCGTCGCGCTCCTCTCCGACGTGCGAGGGTCGTGGATGTCCTGGTGCGGCCGCCGCGGGTCTGTTCCTCAGACCTACACCGACCCTGCCCTGTGGTGGTGGCGGCGACGGCGCGGAGGCGGCGGCGCCGACGGGTTCGGGTCGCCTCGCTCTAGGGTTGGGGACGATGCGCCAAGTGGTGGGCTGGGCCTGTCTGCCAAGGTGCCTGGCGGGCCTCCTGCGGGGCCGCCACGTCTGCCGGCCCAGCCAAGGGGTATGCATGTGCCTGAGTCGCAGGGGGCCTCACCCGCGCTTCTGGCCCAGTCCGGTCCGGGAGTGGAAGGCCTGCCAATGACGGCCCACACCGCGCAGCCATATAAATGGCTTTGGCTCCCCCGTGGAACCCTAGACATCTCGCTAGGGTTTCCTGCCTCCAAATCGGAGGTGCGGCGATTCGGTCACTCCGCTCACTTCCTCCACCCCACTCCACCCCACCCCCACCCTTGCTTCGTTCCTTCGCCGAAGTGGTGCCGATGGGATCCAAGCCCGACCACCGAGGGGAGAAACCGCCCATGGAGCCGCCACGGGACCGCACCCGTGGGCGCGCCGACGACGAGGGCGGTTGGGGGCCGCCGCCCGCATGGTGGCTCAAGGAGCAGGAGCGAAAGAAGAAGAAAAAGGAAGAATACAGGAAGAAAGGCCTCGAGCTCAAGCGCAAGGGTCAGATGGCAGCTCAGGGTGGCGACCGCGCCGGCGAATCACTCGCGAAGAAGCAGAAGTCCAAGCATGCGGGGGAGGCGGCTACCAAGCCTCCCCTCCCTCCCAGATCTGAGGCGCCGGGCTCGTCCAAGGGCACCCAGGAGGAACCAATCCCTGTCGAAGATGCTGGCGGCCCAGAGTGCTTCAAGTGCGGCCGCACAGGCCATTTCCAGAACCTGTGTACCTTCCAGCCGCTCTGCGTGGTGTGCAGCAAGGAGGGGCACACCTCGGCGCAGTGCCCAGCCCGCGGCAAACCTCTGCTTCTCCAGACCATGGGGCACGCCATTGCCGGCGAGGGATTCTTCTGCCTCCAGTTTCCGGTCGATGCGCGAGAGGAGTCCCCGGTCCAGATGGGGGCCAACACGGCGGTGCTCTCCATGCCTTCTGGCACGCTCTCCCATCAGATCCTGGAGGCGGAGCTGCAGCATCTTTTTGAGGGTGAGTGGGATTGGCAGATCTCCCCTCTTGAAGGCGGGGCCTTCTCGGTGGTCTTCCCAGATCCAGCAATGCTTCGGATGGCTACTAGGAGCGGCAAGCTCTTCTTGTCCCTCAACAATCTCATGGTGGATATTCGCGACGCGGTCCTCGACGCGCCCAAGGGGCTGGAGATGCCAGAGGTGTGGGTCAAGTTAGGTGGGATTCCCCCCAAGCATCGGTGGTCAGAAAGGCTCATGGCGGCGACTATCATGCTCGGTCGCCCTCTGCTGGTCGATGAGGAATCTCTGCTCCGCCCTGGGCCGGTCCGCATGCGCTCTGCTTGCCGCAATCCTCGCAAGCTTCGCGGGTCGGTCCAGATCTGGTTCAACAACGAAGGCTACAACATCTCCGTCGACCCGGAGATCCCCCCGGAGCAGCCCGCGGCACCCGCCCTCCCCCCACCTCCCCCTCACGGCAAGGGCCTGGACGGGAAGGGCCGCGATGGCGACAAGGACGGCGACAAGGAGCCTGATGCAAGCATGGAGGACGACTCCATCGACACAGCGGCGTGGGAAAAGTTGGGCATCACCGACATCGGTGGGGCGAGGGCGTGCGAGCTGCAGCCCCAGGTGGAGAACTCTCTGGCGGGAGGGTCGTCGGAGATGGAGCTCTCCATCCCGAACCAGTACGGCTCCAATCTGGGCTCGGTCACGTCTCCTCCGGTGCGGATGGAGGCGGTGGTGGAATCTCTGCTGCTGGCGGAGCCGACGGGCAACCCCTCTGCGGTGTCTGCGGTCCTGAAGCCCCTGTCTCCCCCCTCGCGCGCTCCTTCCCAGGGAGGCCGCAGCGGCAGCAAGCTCGGCGCTATGAAGCAACTCAAGAAGGTGGCGGTGCGCAAGGTGACAGTGGAGGCTGGGCGTGCAACGGAGAACTTGGGGCGCGCGGCGCCGCTGTCAGCGGTGATGGCGCTGGCCGTGCTCGCCTCCGCTTCGATCGCATTGAGACGCTTTGACGGGCGCCGTCCGAAGGCCAAGCGCTCCAAGGCGGTGGTGGACGGGCAGGCGGCCCCGTGCGGGCCAGTGCGCGTGCTAAGGGCGCCAAGGGTAACTTGCCGTCTCTTCAGCGCGCCCAACTCCTCCAAGCGCAGAAAAATCTGGAAATCTCAGGTAATCCCATGCCCGCTTTACGATTCTTGACTCCTTTTCGGACGAGCATTTGAGCGAGGTTTTGGGGGAGAGTGGGGTGGAACCAACGGGAGGAGGTGAGATGAGCGAGCTTATCTCGTTGATTCGCACGAAGGAATTGGCGCAAGCGGCGCTAGCAGCGGCGGCTGTGCAACACGCGGATCGTTTGGCACTGGAGGTTGAGGCCTCGACAGCGCTAACGACCCGGCCCGACGAGGAGACAGCAACAGGGGTTGCTGCTCCTCCCTCGCCTCGCCGCGGCAGGGCGAGACGTGTGGCCAAGGCGATCACATCCAGGGGGTGCGCCTGCGCAATCGCGTCGTGTAGATGCGTGCGCTTCTATGGAATATCCGTGGCTTCGGCCACTCGGGTCGGCGCACCCAACTAAGGGAGTACATTAGGAAAGAAACGATAGATATCGTAGGGCTCTAGGAAACGATCAAGTCTGAGTTCCGGCATCAAGATATCTTAGCGATTGATCCCTTAGAGCGTTTCGCTTGGCATCATAGTCCGGCCAACGGCCACTCGGGTGGCATGTTGCTTGGCTTATGCACTGCCACGTACGAGGTGCTGAACTGGGAGAGTGGCACCTTCTTCATTGCGGCCAAGTTCCGCGTGCGAGCGTCGCTTCGCGAGTCGCGATTGTGCAAGTCTACGGACCTGCAGATCACTCACGCTCGGCTGAGTTTCTGGAAGAACTTGAAGCCAAGGTGATGGCCTTATCGGCAGCTCAGACCCCGCTAATGGTGGGGGGAGATTTCAACCTAATCCGTTCGGGGGCGGACAAAAACAACGACAACATCAACTGGCCAAGGGTGGCCATGTTCAACAACTCAATCGCATCTATGGCACTTAGAGAAGTGACTAGGTCGGGGGCAAGATACACATGGACTAACAAGCAACTAGCCCTAGTGCGATCCGTGCTGGATCGAGCTTTCATGTCTCCGGACTGGGAAGTTTTGTTCCCCTTGTGCTCACTCCTTGCTGAAACAAGGATTGGGTTGGACCATGTTCCGCCAATCCTATCTTCTGGGGAAGATAGAGTGCATCGCAGCCTGCGTTTCTATTTTGAAACCGCATGGTTCAAGGTCCCAGACTTTGACACCATCTTCAGGGAGAGATGGCGGAGATGTGTCCAACTCACAGGCCAGCAACGAGGCCCTATGGAGTTCTGGAGCTCGATAGCGAAAACGAAGGGCTGGAGCTCGCTTTCCTACCAAAGGAGATTGATGAAGCACTCCAGGGCATGAAATCCGACACGGCCCCGGGGCCGGATGGATGGTCGGTGTCAATGTTCAAACATTTCTGGCCTTTGCTACGCGAACCCATTTTCGAGGTGTGCAACGGATTCATGCGTGGATTCGTCGACATAGCGCGGCTTAATTTCGGTGTGCTGTCGCTAATTCGAAAGTACCGGTGCGCATAACATTCGCCAAGATGACCCATTGCACTCATTAACGCACCTTTCAAAATATGTGCTAAAGGCTGCGCTACTCGACTCACGCCGATCGCTCATCGAACCATTAGTCGTGCGCAGTCGGCGTTCATTCGCGGTAGGAACATTTTGGAGGGACCGTTAGCCTTACAAAAGACCCTTCACGAGCTCAAACGCACGCAAGAACCTGCGACCCTACTCAAGTTAGATTTCGAGAAGGCTTACGATCGCGTTAATTGGGATTTTCTCTGACAAATTCTTACTAGCAGAGGCTTCGTCGGCGTGGTGCACCGAGTCATGCAATTGGTCTCGGGGCCAAACTGCGGTCTCGGTAAATGGAGAAGTAGGGAACTTCTTCAGGGACAAGCGTGGCTTACGCCAAGGTGATCCCATGTCACCGATCTTGTTCAACTTTGTCGCGGATGCGCTGGCAGCAATGCTGAGGAAAGCCGTGGAGGCTGGGCATATCAAAGGGGTGCTGGGACACCTCATCTCAGGGGGGATATCACATTTGCAATACGCGGATGATACGCTATTGCTATTTCAGCCGGACCTCCACAGCGTGGCCACAGTTAAAGCCCTGCTTATCAGTTTCAAACTCATGTCGGGCCTTAAATGTTGGAGAACGTAGCAGAAATTTAAAATTTTCCTACGTGTCACCAAGATCTATCTATGGAGAAACCAGCAACGAGGGGAAGGAGAGTGCATCTACATACCCTTGTAGATCGCTAAGCGAAGCGCTCAAGAGAACGGGTTGAAGGAGTCGACTGTCAGAATCCAAATCACCGGAGATCCTAGTGCCGAACGGACGGCACCTCCGCGTTCAACACACGTACAGCCCGGTGACGTCTCCCACGCCTTGATCCAGCAAGGAGAGAGGGAGAGGTTGAGGAAGACTCCATCCAACAGCAGCACAACGGCGTGGTGGTGATGGAGGAGCGTGGCAATCCAGCAGGGCTTCGCCAAGCACCACGGGAGAGGAGGAGGAGGAGAGGCAGGGCTGCACCAATAGAGGGAGAAAACTCATGTGTTGGCAGCCCCAAAACCCTCAAGTATATATAGGGGAGAGGGAGGGGGTGCGCCCCCTCTAGGGTTTCCATCCCAAGGGGTGCGGCTGTCCCCAATCCCATCTATGGGTGGCGGCCAAAGGGGGAGAGGGGGGAAACTTGCCCTCCAAGTTAGGTAGAAGCACTCCCTCCCCAAACCCTAGGCGCCTTGGGCCCTTGTGGGGGGGCGCACCAGCCCACCTGGGGCTGGTCCCCTCCCACACTTGGCCCATGCAGCCCTCCGGGGCCGGTGGCACCACTTGGTGGACCCCTCGACCTCCCGGTGGTCCCAGACGTTACCGATAAAACCCAAACTTTTCCCGTGACCAAAACAGGACTTCCCATATATAAATCTTTACCTCCGACCATTCCGAACTCCTCGTGACGTCCGGGATCTCATCCGGACTCAACAACATTCGTAACCACATACAAACTTCCTTTATAACCCTAGCGCCATCGAACCTTATGTGTAGACCCTACGGGTTCGGGAACCATGCGCATATGACCGAGACGTTCTCCGGTCAATAACCAACAGCGGATCTGGATACCCTTGTTGGCTCCTACATATTCCACGATGATCTCATGTAGCGACCTGACCCAAAATCGGTCAAATCTCGTGGTCTGCATTCATCCCAAGATCATCTTTGGTAACCACAAGACATCGATAAAGTAATCAAAGTTCAATCACACCTGAATATCATTAAACGATTCTCATATAGAGTCTTTATTACAAGAGAATAAATTTGGCTCAAGGCCAACTCATGAGAAATAAACTAATAACATCATGAAGCGTCGAAGATAAGCGAGTCCATCCGACTCAAAGGGCAATCGCTAAGCGCGAGCGTAGCCTCACCCCGATCGAATATATCTCGCAACATAATACGTTGCAGCCATGTAGGTCAGCTTTTGGAATAAGTGGCAAGTCATGAAGAATAACAATAATAAAATTACTAACTCTATATGCATTTTGGCTGTGGAGCTCTAAGTTTCATCATTTTGCTAAAAGCAAATTTTATCCTACTACAAAGGACTTGCTTGCAAATTACTACAATTGTTGGTAGTTATTGAGATGGTTACGCCAACCAATATCTCGCTCCCAATTATTAAGTCATAAAACCCTCAAATTTATTCATTAGTTTTAGTGTTGAGATATCCGAATACTTCCAAGTTCCAGAGGCTCAAATGTCCGTGAATCGGGACACGGCTAATCGATTAGATCTTTAACTCGCAGAGGGTTGCGACTTTCCCGCAAGAATCATTCCTCCTTTAAAGTCTTCGACTTCATGGTGTTTGAAGACGGACTAATGAAACAGGTCTTCCAAAGAGTTCTTCCGCCACCGCGGTACCCATCCAATCCTACCGTTCTTCTACTTCTCGTAGTACCGCCCACCAGCGTCACTACTAGGGTCAACCCAGCCAGAGCCCATAATGGCTTGCGGCTGCACAGTAAGCTTCCGGTCATGGGGCATCCATCCTTCTCTTCGTGGCTGGGTGAAGCTTTCCGCAAGATGTCATGGCACTTCTCCATGCATCCCGCCACCACTGGGTGCTCCAGGTGCCCACAACCGCCCTCCACCCAAGAGTGATTTTCCAAGTCCATCTTGATCATTGTAGTTCATGGGGTTGTCATCATCATTGACTCTCACATCTTGCTTATGAATTTCACTCAACCCAAACCCGTCTACAAGCATAGCAAAGTAACTACTACGTCCCGGGGTCATGGTAACAAGGGGATTGGTTCATCCTACCACATGATACTACTCAAGTTTAATGACTTCAAGATTTCACTACTGCATGCATGGTGGGGTGGTGACAATTACTAATGCACAAAAACATAGGTATAGAAATAACATGATCAAAACTTGCCTTGCTGATGATCCTCGAAGCTAAAGAGTCAGAGTAGCAAGCTTCGCACTCCGGAAACTCTACCGAGACAAACAATTCACAATAAGCATATAGCAATAGGATCACATAACACAACATAACAAAAGTAACATAGCACAACAAAACAACCAAAACCAAACTCAAAGAAAAACCACTCAAAGTTTCCCTACTTCAAACAATAACTAAAATAGTTTTTATATAATAAAATTTTCCTAACATAACCTAATCATGGTTTTAGGTTAACTTAACAGAATAGGATTCACTAAGCAACTAGGAGCAAAAGAATTAATTAGAAAACTATTATAAAACTCATTTTAGGCCTAATCCAATTTCTATTAAGAAAATAAATTAAAACTTTTATTAATTATAAATAAAAGTTCATCTACTAGAGTGACAGAAACTAACCTAGAATAACCAATCACAAGTTAAAATAAATTTATTTACTAATTAAAATATTAGGAAAACAGGAGCTAGTTAATTAATTAGGATTAATAGGATTCTGCTTAAAACTAATTATTTATTAATCCTAAAATACCCAAGTTAATTTCTATGGTTTGGCAATGTCAAAATAAAGTTGGGACAAAAGAATCATCCAAAATAATTTTTCTAACTAAAGTTATAGCAGATTTACTATTCTGACTAAAACTAAAATAAAGCAATTTTAATTATTTTAACATAGCTAAATATATATTCTACAAAACTACATAAAATTTTCAATCCAACAAAAAAGAATCATCTAAAAATAATAAACAGAATAAAAGATATCAATTTTTCAAAACAGAAACTATTCTGCTAAAACAGAAAATCAAAATAAAAGAAAAAGGCCTAATGGGCCTATACTGTGCCCTGTGCGTTAAATAGCCTAACGGGCCTAGTGGTTTAAACTAAAACGGGCCGGCTAATTAACTAAAAACCCTAACTAATAAACCGAATGAACCGGCCGGTTTTCTAATAAAACGTATTCTTCTTGGGGTTCTAATCGCACCACTCGTTTGGGATCGGACGGGGGGGAGTTCTTCCGGTGGCTTACCGGAGTCCGGCGACGGCGGCGGCGGCGGCGGAGTCGTCGGGGCTTCCAGCGCCGGTGAGCTCGGGAAGTCGCCGGGAGGACGCGGACGAGGTCGGGAGTGGTTCGTGGGGTCGGGGTGGTCGGGAGGGGTAGGGCGCCGACGGCGGCGACTTTGGCGGCGGTCTGAGCTTGGCTCCATGAGCACGAACGGGAGGGAGAGGGGTCCGCGAGGTCTCGGGGAATGGGGTGCGGGGCTCGGCTTTATAGCCTGGGGTTCGCCTCGCTTGGGGATCGGGCGATCGGGATCCGGATCCTTCGATCCGCGATCTCAGCGTCTTGGCGATGCGTGGGCGAGGGGGAAGAAGATGGGCGGGGCCCACGGGTCGAGAGAGAGGGAGGTGGGGTCGAGCGGGTGGCCGAGGCAAGCGTTTGGCGGGGCGAGAAATGGCTGGCTGGTCTGGCTGGCTAGCTTGGCTTGGCAGTGGGCGGGCTGGGCTGGCTGGGCCAGGGGGCTGGGCATACTGGCTGGGCCTGGGTGGCCTAGCTGGCGCCAGGGGTTTTTTTAAAATTTTATTTTTAAATAAAACAAAACTGAAATAAAACAATAACTATAAATATTTTATATAGGGTATATATATACCAAAATGATGGGGAATATTCCTTTCATTTGAACATTTTCCAAAGGCAAAATCCAAACTTTATAAAAATCCATTTTTTCCAAATTCAAATAAAATTCAGATTTGAATCCAAATCTTTTGGCAATGTTTTCTTCTGATATTTTTTTGGAGTGTCATGTTTGCTCCTCTCATACTTTTGACAAGTATTTATCAGCTTAGTTTTTGAAATGTTTCCCACTTGCCAAAGTTTGAAATTCAAATTCAAAACTCAAAATTCTCTCAAACTTCAAATGGCATTCAAATTCAAACAGGATGCATAGGATGCTTAGCTATAATTGTAAAACATTCCAAATAGGAAATTTGGGATGTTACAAACCTACCCACCTTAAGATGAATCTAGCCCTCGAGATTCGGGTTGGCTAGCAAATAGGTGCGGATGGTCTCAAGAAGATCTTCTTGGCGCCCTGTGTGGCTTCTTCCTCGGTGTGGTGACTCCACAGCACCTTGCAAAATTTGATGACCTTGCTGCGGGTGACTCGCTTGCAGTCTCGAGAATTCGGACGGGTTTCTCCTTGTAAGTCGATCACCGCTGTTGTATGGCCTCTAGGGGCTTTGTGTCTCTCAACGAACATCGCCATGTCGGCATGGCACTTCTTCACCGAGAAACGTGGAAGACATCATGAACTCCGGACAATCCTTCCGCAATTCCAACTTGTATGCAACTTCTCCACGACGCTCGAGGATTTTGTAGGGCCAATGAATCGGGTGCTAACTTTCCTTGACACCAAATCTCTTGATTCCACGAAGTGAGACACACGAAGATATGCTCGGTCTCCCACTTCGTAAGTCACTTCCTTGCACTTCTTTGTCGGCATAACTCTTCCGTCTTGACTGTGCTATCTTGAGCCTGTCTCGAATCAGCTTGACTTTCTCTTCGAATCCTTGATAAGATCGGAACGAAAAGTGATCGATCTCCAACACTATCCCACAAAGAATGGTGTTCTCGCACCTCCTTCCGTATAGAGCTTCGAAGGGCCATCTTCAAACCGGATTGATAATCTGTTGTTGTATGAGAACTCGCGATGGCAAATTATCATCCCAGCTAGACCCATAGTCTAGCACACAAGCTCTCAACATGTCCTCCGTAATCTGGTTGACTCTCTCGGTCCGTCCATCTCTGCGGATGAAAAGCTATATGAATTCCAGCCTCGCACTCCAAAGTTTCATGCAATCGCTTCCAAAACTTTGAGGTAAACTGCGTTCCTCTATCTCGACACGATTTTCCTCGGAACTCCATGCGACATACGATCCTGGTCATGTATATCTTGGCCAACTTGGCACTGGTATAGGTAGTCTTCACGGAATGAAGTGAGCTACCTTAGTCAAACGATCAACCACTACCCAGATAGAATCATAACCTGAACGGGTCTGGGTAATCCTGTGATGAAATCCATACCAAGTTTCTCCCATTTCCAATCGGGAATCGCAAAGGTTGAAGTAACCCTGCTGGCTTCGATGTTCTGCCTTTACACGCTGGCAAACATCGACACGCTACGCACTCGCAATATCCTTCTTCATACCGCCCACCGTAAACTTTCCTTCAAATCCGTGTACATCTTGGTGTTGCCGGGTGAATCGAGTACGGTGAATCATGAGCCTCTCAAGAATTAGCTTCCGAGCTCGGGATCATTGGGCACATAAATACGATCCTCAAACCATATAGTTCCATGTTCATCCTTACGGAATCCTTTAGCTTTTCCTTCATCCATCTTTTGCTTAATCTCATCAATTTCCTTGTCCGACTTCGGGATTCACGAATCCTTTCGGTCAAGGTGGACTGAACTTCCAGAGTTGCAACAAATCCTTTCGAACTATCTCCGATCGGAGATCTCCGAGGTCATCGACTAACTCGGGTAATCCTCCTGCTGTAAGAGTATTCACATAACTCTTACGGCTCAAAGCATCTGCTACAACATTAGCTTTACCGGGTGGTAATGCAATCTCATGTCGTAGTCATTTATCAACTCTAGCCATATCCTCGCGCCGAGGTTCAATTCCTTCGCGTGAAGATATACTTCAAACTCTTGTGATCTGTAGACATCACAACGATTTCGGCGAGGAAATGTCTCTGTGTCTTGAGTGCATGCACTACAGTTGCTAACTCCAAATCATGCGTGGCATAATTCATCTCATGAGGCCGTAGCTGTCCGGAGGCATAAGCTACAACCTTACCTTCCTGCATCAATACTCCTCCGAGTCCTTGACGAGAAGCGCCACAATAAACCTGGTATTCCTTGTGTATGTCCGCAAAATCAACATCGGGCGGTGACCAACCGTTTCTTCAATTCCTGAAAACTGGCTTCACATTCCTCGTCCAAACATACTTGGCTTCCTTCTTCAACAGCTCAGTCATGGGCTTGGCAATCTTCGAGAAGTTCTCTATAAACCTCCGATAATATCCTCGCGAGTCCGAGAAAACTGCGGATCTCCTTGATCGAGGTGGGTGATCGCCAATCGGTGACCGATTCAACCTTGGCGGGATCAACTGCTATTCCTTCTCCTGAAATAACATGTCCGAGGAATCCAACTTCCTTCAACCAAAATTCACATTTGCTGAACTTGGCATACAATCGATGTTCTCAAGTTTCTCCGTAACTAGACGCAAATGTTCCTTATGCTCTTCCTCGCTCTTGGAGAAAATCAGTATATCATCGATGAACACCACGACAAACTTGTCCAGATATTCCATGAACACCTTGTTCATCAAATTCATGAAGTATGCAGGAGCATTAGTCAATCCAAATGACATGACGGTATACTCATATAAACCATACCGTAGTGAATGTTGTTTTGGGTATATCCTTTTCACGAATTTTCAATCGATGATACCCGATCAAGATCGATCTTAGAGAATACCTTGGCTCCAACGAGCTGATCAAACAAGTCATTGATCATCGGCAGAGGGTACTTGTTCTTGATGGTTACCTCGCTCAATGCACGATAATCCACAACCATCCTCAAGCTTCCATCCTTCTTCTCTACCAAAAGAACTGGGCTCCCCAAGGTGATGAGCTTGGACGAATATATCCTTTCTCCAATAACTCATTTATTTGATCCTTGATCTCTTTCAACTCATTCGTGGCATCCGATAAGGTCTCTTGGATATTGGGGCTGTGCCGGGCAATAGCTCAATCAGAAATTCAATGTCCCTGTCTGGTGGCATTCCTGGTAATTCCTCCGGGAACACATCGGGAAAGTCTTGCACTACTGGCACTTCCTCCTGAACAACTCCCGTGAGGGAATGCACCTGATTCTTCATCTGGCTGTGCTGGCTACATACTTGATCCTCTTACGCTCCGGGTGGTGAGCAGAATAGACTCTTGAGCACAGTCAATGTTCCCTTCAAACTTTGACAACCAATCCATGCCTAGGATTACATCCAAGGTCTGAGTTTCCAACACTATGAGGTCCACGGGAAATTTGTGGTTCCCGATGTTGAGGGTTGCAGGACAGCCTACACCTGCCATCATTTCTCCTCCTGCGAACCGACGCGAAGGGGGCTTCTAAGGGTTCTAGTGCGTAACCCGTACTTTTCCACAACTACCCTTGATATGAATGAATGCGTGGCACCAGAATCAAAGAGAACCAAAACTGAACGTGAATTCAATAAAAACTTACCAACCACGTTGTCCGGCTGATCATAGACGCCCTCCACGCCGATGTGGTTCACCCGAGCACGAGGGAACGGATTGGGCTTCTTCACGAGCCTCCATTGCCATTTCCATTCCTCCGCTTGGCCTCCGGCAGTCGGTGGCGTAGTGCCCCGCCTTCCGCACTTGAAGCGGTGATGTGGCTCAGATCCTTCTGAGCCGGGCAGAACGGTGCTGATTGCCATTACCATTTCCATTGCCATTGCCATGGCCACGACTTGTTGTCCTGGCTGCGGTTGTTCCCATGTCCTCCATGGTTATGGCCTCCATGGTTATGATGGGTGTGCCCTCCTGAATATGGTGCATAGCGGGCTTCGCTGAGCTCCCGAGTTGTGCTTCCCCTGGCTGTACTTCCGCTATGCTTTCTATCTGCTGCTGCTTGCCTTCAAGAATGGTGGCCTTGTCTACCAGCTCTGGTAGTTGTTGAAAGTAGCCACAATAAGCTGCATGCTCAGTTCATCGTTGAGTCCCTCAAGGAACTTCTCCCTTGGCGGCATCTGTGGCCACATCATCGAGGGGCATAGCGAGCGAGCTTGCTGATTCATCCACGATCGTACACAAGACGGTTCCCTGGCGCAAGTTGCGGAACTCACGCTTCTTCGCACTCATGGCTCCAGTGAGACATGAGCGGTGCGGAAGGCCTGCTGGAATTGATCCCAAGTGATGGCACCAATGGGAAAAGTGGCGGTGTAATTCTCCCACCAAGAAGCTGCAGGTCCATCCAGTTGATGCGCTGCAAAGCGCACCTTCTCGTAATCGGTGCATCCAACGGTGACTAGCTCTTCCGACTTTGCGGAGCCAATCATCAGCCACAATCGGCTCGGTGCTACTAGAGAACACTGGCGGATTCAACCTCGTAAATCGAGTCAAGTTGTCCACGATGGGTGGTGGCGGTGGCGGTGGATTGTTGGCGTTGTTGTTCGATTCGAATAAGTAGCTGCATCGGTGCATTCTGCTGTTGGAGCAGCTGGGTGAGCTCCGCGGGAAACCAAAGGTCACGTCTCGGAGGCATCCGTGTTTTGGAGTGGGTGAGAAGATTAGAATAGAACAATGGTCTATGAGAAATACACTACCCATGTGAATGCACAATCATAACACACCAATCATTTATTCATTCCACTCAAACATGGTTCAAACTCGATTACAAAAGCTCATGACTAATCAAGGGAAAACATCGGCCTAACTGATCGACGAAAAAGTAAAAGATAACATGGTGGTCGACTAAAAGTCTTCATCAGTGGCGCCTCCTCTTGGGGTTTCCTTGGTGGTACTCCTTCAAAATCCTGATCATTGCTCACGAGGGTCCTTCATCTCCACTCGGGTAAAGGTCCTCTCCCAAGTCCATCTTTTCCTCTATCGCTGCAAGCTTCATCTTGGTCGTCGACTATCTCCATGAAGTCCGTGATTTCTTCCTCATGGCCAAGGAAGTCTGCGCGTGCCTTCTCCTCCAGTTCCATTCGCGGAACAAAGCTTCCGTGTGTCTTCGAGTTACGGCGAGTCTGAATCTCCCCTTTTCGAGAAGACACTCCAAGTCCTGGATGTACTGAGAGAGTGGAATCGTCCTCAATGGCACGAATGATATCTCCATTCCTTGCCCCGCGAGAAACCATGGCGAGGTCTCGAGTGATCGAGCTCGGCCTGTACTCCTCTCGGAGATGTCCAAGTGCTCGATAGATCGCCACGTCCCTTCCGATGATCCAGTTGAACTCGTGAACTCAAAGTTGATAGGCTCCGTGTGTCCTCCGAAGGTTCTCCACAGGATATGCACTTCAATCTCAGAAGCGGGTGTCCGTCGGAAGTGCATTAGTTGGCTTCCGGTGATCGAGGGCAGAGCAATCTTCAGCTGCTTCACCATCTGGACCAGCTTTCTTCGAAGGGCATCGCCTCATCGGGCTGGCGTAACTCCGTAGCAAACTGGGGTGAACTCGCGCCATCTAGAATGTTGCAAATGGGAGAAGAGTCGAATTGAACAGGGAGAATTATGGAATGAAAAGGATTCAAAGTAAATGGTCTCTTCCTATGGCTTTCCGATCCTAGGGGTTACGATCCCACGGTCAGCGTGTGCTCGATACCAACTCAGAGCGACCGACCCAAAATCGGTCAAATCTACGTATCGTACCATCCCAAGATCATCTTTGGTAACCACAAGACATCGATAAAGTAATCAAAGTTCAATCACACCTGAATATCATTAAACAATTCTCATATAGAGTCTTTATTACAAGAGAATAAATTTGGCTCAAGGCCAACTCATGAGAAATAAACTAATAACACCGCGGAAGCGTCGAAGATAAGCGAGTCCATCCGACTCAAAGGGCAATCGCCAAGCGCGGAGCGTAGCCTCACCCCGATCGAATATATCTCGCAACATAATACATTGCAGCCATGTAGGTCAGCTTTTGGAATAAGTGGCAAGTCATGAAGAATAACAATAATAAAATTACTAACTCTATATGCATTTTGGCTGTGGAGCTCTAAGTTTCATCATTTTGCGAAAAAGCAAATTTTATCCTACTACAAAGTGGACTTGCTTGCAAATTACTACAATTGTTGGTAGTTATTGAGATGGTTCCGCCAACCAATATCTCGCTCCCAATTATTAAGTCATAAAACCCTCAAATTTATTCATTAGTTTTAGTGTTGAGATATCCGAATACTTCCAAGTTCCAGAGGCTCAAATGTCCGAATCGGGACACGGCTAATCGATTAGATCTTTAACTCGCAGAGGGTTGCGACTTTCCCGCAAGAATCATTCCCTCCTTTAAAGTCTTCGCACTTCATGGTGTTTGAAGACGGACGAATGAAACAGGTCTTCCAAAGAGTTCTTCTCGCCACCGCCGTACCCATCCAATCCTACCGTTCTTCTACTTCTCGTAGTACCGTCCAGCCAGCGTCACTACTAGGGTCAACCCAGCCAGAGCCCATAATGGCTTGCGGCTGCACAGGTAAGCTTCCGGTCATGGGGCATCCATCCTTCTCTTCGTGGCTGGGTGAAGCTTTCCGCAAGATGTCATGGCACTTCTCCATGCATCCCGCCACCACTGGTGCTCCAGGTGCCCGTCAACAATCCTCCACCCAAGAGTGATTTTCCAAGTCCATCTTGATCATTGTAGTTCATGGGGTTGTCATCATCATTGACTCTCACATCTTGCTTATGAATTTCACTCAACCCAAACCCGTCTACAAGCATAGCAAAGTAACTACTACGTCCGGGGTCATGGTAACAAGGGGATTGGTTCATCCTACCACATGATACTACTCAAGTTTAATGACTTCAAGATTTCACTACTGCATGCATGGTGGGTGGTGACAATTACTAATGCACAAAAACATAGGTATAGAAATAACATGATCAAAACTTGCCTTGCCGATGATCCTCGTAAGCTAAAGAGTCGAGTAGCAAGCTTCACTCTGAAACTCTACCGAGACAAACAATTCACAATAAGCATATAGCAATAGGATCACATAACACAACATAACAAAAGTAACATAGCACAACAAAACAACCAAAACCAAATCCAAAGAAAAACCACTCAAAGTTTCCCTACTTCAAACAATAACTAAAATAGTTTTTATATAATAAAATTTTCCTAACATAACCTAATCATGGTTTTAGGTTAACTTAACAGAATAGGATTCACTAAGCAACTAGGAGCAAAAGAATTAATTAGAAAACTATTATAAAACTCATTTTAGGCCTAATCCAATTTCTATTAAGAAAATAAATTAAAACTTTTATTAATTATAAATAAAAGTTCATCTACTAGAGTGACAGAAACTAACCTAGAATAACCAATCACAAGTTAAAAATAAATTTATTTACTAATTAAAATATTAGGAAAACAGAGCTAGTTAATTAATTAGGATTAATAGGATTCTGCTTAAAACTAATTATTTATTAATCCTAAAATACCCAAGTTAATTTCTATGGTTTGGCAATGTCAAAATAAAGTTGGGACAAAAAGAATCATCCAAAATAATTTTTCTAACTAAAGTTATAGCAGATTTACTATTCTGACTAAAACTAAAATAAAGCAATTTTAATTATTTTTAACATAGCTAAATATATATTCTACAAAAACTACATAAAATTTGCAATCCAACAAAAAAAGAATCATCTAAAAATAATAAACAGAATAAAAGATATCAATTTTTCAAAACAGAAACTATTCTGCTAAAACAGAAAATCAAAATAAAAGAAAAAGGCCTAATGGGCCTATACTGTGCCCTGTGCGTTAAATAGCCTAAAGGGCCTAGTGGTTTAAACTAAAAACGGGCCGGCTAATTAACTAAAAACCCTAACTAATAAACCGAATGAACCGGCCGGTTTTCTAATAAAAACGTACCCCTTCGGGGGTTCTAATCGCAGCCACTCGTTTGGGATCGGACGGGGGGGAGTTCTTCCGGTGGCTTACCGGAGTCCGGCGACGGCGGCGGCGGCGGCGAGAGTGCGTCGGGGCTTCCAGGCGTCGGTGAGCTCGGGGAAGTCGTCGGGAGGATGCGGACGAGGTCGGGGAGTGGTTCGGTGGGGTCGGGGGTGGTCGGGGAGGGGTAGGGCGTCGACGGCGGCGACTTTGGCGGCGGTGCGAGCTTCGGGCTCCGGCGAGCACGAACGGGAGGGAGAGGGGTCAGCGAGGTCTCGGGGAATAAAAGGGGCTCGGCTTTTATAGCTGGGGTTCGTCCTCGCTTGGGGATCGGGCGTCGGGGATCCGGATCCCGGGATCCGCGATCTCCGGCGTCTTGGCGATCGTGGGCGAGGGGAAGAAGATGGGCGGGCCCACGGTCGAGAGAGAGGAGGTGGGGTCGAGCGGGTGGCCGAGGCAGCGTTTGGGCGCGGGGAAGGAAGCTGGCTGGCTCATTGGGCTGGGCTGGCTTGATTGGCAGTGGGCAGCTGGCTGGGCCATCTTGGAGGCTCTTGGCCTGGCTGCCTGGGTGGCCTAGCTGGCGCCCGAGGGGGTTCTTTTAAAATTTTCTTTTTAAAATAAAACAAAAACTGAAATAAAACAATAACTATAAATATTTTATATAGGGTATATATATACCAAAATGATCAGGGGAATATTCCCTTTCATTTGAACATTTTTCCAAAGGCAAAATCCAAACTTTACAAAAATCCATTTTTTCCAAATTCAAATAAAATTCAGATTTGAATCCAAATCTTTTGGCAATGTTTTCTTCTGATATTTTTTTGGAGTTTCATGTTTGCTCCTCTCATACTTTTGACAAGTATTTATCAGGCTTAGTTTTTGAAATGTTTCCCACTTGCCAAAGTTTGAAATTCAAATTCAAAACTCAAAATTCTCTGAAACTTCAAATGGCATTCAAATTCAAACAGGATGCATAGGATGCTTAGCTATAATTGTAAAACATTCCAAATAGGAAATTTGGGATGTTACATCTCATCGGATGAACCACGATGTCAAGGACTCAATCAATCCCGTATACAATTCCCTTTGTCTAGCGGTATTGTACTTGCCCGAGATTCGATCGTCGGTATACCGATACCTTGTTCAATCTCGTTATCGGCAAGTCTCTTTACTCGTTCCGTAACACATCATCCCGTGATCAACCCCTTGGTCACATTGTGCACATTATGATGATGTCCTACCGAGTGGGCCCAGAGATACCTCTCCGTTTACACGGAGTGACAAATCCGATCTCGATTCGTGCCAACCCAATGACACTTTCGGAGATACCGTAGTGCACCTTTATAGCCACCCGATTACGTTGTGGACGTTTGGTACACCCAAAGCATTCCTACGGTATCCGGAGTTGCACAATCTCATGGTCTAAGGAAAAGGTACTTGACATTAGAAAAGCTTTAGCATACTGAACTACGATCTTTGTGCTAGGCTTAGGATTGGGTCTTGTCCATCACATCATTCTCCTAATGATGTGATCCGTTATCAACGACATCCAATGTCCATGGTCGGAAACCGTAACCATCTATTGATCAACGAGCTAGTCAATTAGAGGCTTACTAGGGACATGGTGTTGTCTATGTATCCACACATGTATCTCGAGTTTCCTATCAATACAATTATAGCATGGATAATAAGCGATTATCATGAACAAGGAAATATAATAATAACTAATCTATTATTGCCTCTAGGGCATATTTCCAACAGTCTCCCACTTGCACTAGAGTCAATAATCTAGTTCACATCGCCATGTGATTAACACTCACAGGTCACATCGCCATGTGACCAACATCCAAAGAGTTTACTAGTGTCACTAAACTAGTTCACATCATCATGTGATTAAGACTCAATGAGTTCTGTGGTTTGATCATACTTTGCTTGTGAGAGAAGTTTTAGTCAACGGGTCTGCAACATTCAGATCCGTATGTACTTCGCAAATCTCTAGGTCATACTTTAAATGCTGCTTCCACGCTCCACTTGGAGCTATTCCAAATGGTTGCTCCACTATACGTATCCGGTTTGCTACTCAGAGTCATTCGGATAGGTGTTTAAAGCTTGCATCGACGTAACCCTTTACGCGAACTCTTTATCACCTCCATAATCGAGAAACATGTCCTTATTTACTTCAAGGGCAATTTTGATCGCTGTCCAATGATCCATTCGGGATCATTCTTGTACCCTCTTGCGGACATGTGGCAAGGCACACATCAGTGCGATACTTAGCATAGCATCTTGTAGAGCCTACGTCTAAAGCATAGGGGCGACCTTCGTCCTTTCTCTCTTTTCTACCGTGGTCGAGTTTTAAGTCTTAACCGTACCTTACAACTCAGGCAAGAACTCCTTCTTTGGTGATCCATCTTGAACACCTTCAAGATCATGTCAAGGTATGTGCTCATTTGAAAGTATTATTAAGCATTTTGATCTATCCTCATAGATCTTGATGCTCAATGTTCAAGTAGCTTGATCCAGGTTTTCTATTGAAAAACACCTTTCAAATAACCCTATATGCTTTCCAGAAAATTCTACATCATTTCTGATCAACAATATGTCAACAACATATACTCATCAGAAATTTTATAGTGCTCCCACTCACTTCTTTGGAAATACAAGTTTCTCATAAACTTTGTATAAACCTAAAATCTTTGATCATCTTATCAAAGTGCACATTCCAACTCCGAGATGCTTACTCCAGTCCTTAGAAGGATCGCTGGTGCTAGCATACCTTTTAGCATCCTTAGGATCGACAAAACCTTTCTGATTGTATCACATACAACCTTTCCTTAGAAAACTGGTAAGGAAACTCGTTTTGACATCCATCTGCCAGATTTCATAAATGCAGCTAATGCTAACATGATTCCGATGGACTTAAGCATCGCTACGGATGAGAAAATCTCATCGTAGTCAACTCCTTGAACTTGTGAAAAACTCTTCGCCACAAGTCGAGCTTCATAGATGGTGACATTACCATCCATGTCCGTCTTCTTCTTAAAGATCCATTTATCTCAATGGCTTGCCGATCATTGGGCAAGTCCACCAAAGTCCATGCTTTGTTCTGATATATCGATCCCATCTCGGATTTCATGGCTTCTAACCATTTGTCGGAATTTGGGCCCACCATCGCTTCTCCATAGCTCGTGGGTTCATTGTTGTCTAGCAACATGACCTTCAAACGAGATCGCCGTACCACTCAAGCAAGACGCGTCCTTGTCGCCCCACGAGGTTCGGTAGTGACTTGATCCAAGCTTCATGATCACTATCATAAGCTTCCACTTCAATTGGTGTAGGTGCCACAGAACAACTTCACGTGCCCTGCTACACACTTGTTGAAGTGACGGTTCAATAACCTCATCAAGTCTCCACCATCCTCCCACTCAACTTTCCGAGACAAACTTTTCCTCGAGAAAGGACCCGATTCAAGAAACAATCCCTATTGCTTTCGGATCTGAATTAGGAGGTATACCCAACTGTTTTGGGTGTCCTATGAATATGCATTTTATCCGCTTTGGGTTCGAGCTTATCAACCTGAAGCGTCGCAGCCCCAAACTTTTAAGAAACGACAATTTAGGTTTCTCCAAACCATAGTTCAAACGGTGTCGCAACGGAATTACGTGGTGCCCTATTAAAGTGAGTGTGGTTGTCTCTAATGCCTAACCCATAAACGATAGTGGTAATTCGATAAGAGACATCATGGTACACACCATATCTAATAGGGTGCAACTGTCACATCCCAGTTAGACCATGCATTAGGGTGTGCATCATGTTTAAATTCCATTTAATTTTGAAATGGGGAAGGCAGGAAACCCCAGAACACCCCCCCCCCCCTTAATTCAACTAGGGTTTACTAAAAATTATTTCAATGAATCCGAAATGCCCTTCAAAATGCTCATCCTCTTTGTTTTGGTTCAGAACCTATGTCAAAGGAGGTGTATCATTTTCTAGGTCATCCAAAGTTCCTAGGATTAATCCACAGGTTTTGAACTTGAGCATTTTAAATTATATAAAATATTTTAAATGTTCAAAATTGCCAAACAAAATGTTTCATGTTGGAAATATTCCAACAAGGGACCAGGAGCATTTTGGTGATTTTTAAAACAGTTTTGGTATTTTAGAAAACCCCACAAAGTTGCGAATATTAGAAAAGACTAAAATTGGAAAACCCTTACGACGCCTGCGTTCGCCCACTGCTGCCCAGCCCAGCAGCCGCTGCCAACAGCTGCTTGGCTCGCTTGAGCAGCAGCCAGTGCCCGACGGCGAGCTCGAGGCGCGCCACGCAAGCGCCGCCGCCCTGCTTCACCTCCTCGCCGCCTCGCTGCCTCGACGGCCTCCACGTCGTCGCCCGACCCCTCGACACGCCATTCGCCCCGCCTCTCTCCTCGCTCCCCCTCGCCATGGCCGACGCCACCGCCGCCGCTCCACCATCGTAGCCGTAGCCACCGTCGTCCCGCGCCACGAGACCGTGTCCGGCCGCTTCGCCGTCGTCGACCTCGTCGAACAAGCGAGCCCCGGCGCTTGCTTCGCCCAAGCCATTGCACCGACCTCGCCCGACTCCGCCACCGCCGGAGATCCCCTTCGCCGTCGCCGCCGCATCGATCGTCCCCGACCACGTCGTCGGCTCTCACGAGACCGCTGTGAGCCTGGCTACCCCATCCTCTCCACTCTCTTTCGTGCACCACAACGAGCACCTGGCTTCGCCCGAACGCACCGCCCGCGGAGCTCGTCGCCGACGAGGCTCGGCCACCCAACGGCCACGCCACCGTGTCCATCGCACTCACCACGTTGCGTTGGGTCCAACCCTGCACTCCACGCCTCACCTTGCCCCCTAGCGGCGAGTCCGAGATCACCCGAGCCCCCGCCGCCAAACTCGTCGCCGGCGCCAACTCCGCCACCCCGACCCCTATTAACTCCACCAAGAGCTGCGGTTCGTCTCCAGCTCCACGTAGATGCCTTCGCGCCCCATTTGGTGGCGGAGCGTGCAAAACACTTTGCTCGCCGCGCCTGGCCTCGCCGGCGGCTAGACGCCAGCGAGTTGACACGACCATTGGTGGTGGGCCTGTTGATCGCTCGAGTCAATGACAGGTGGACCCCGGTTAACTAATTAGATTAGTTCTAATTAAAGTTAATTAGTTAAACTAACTCTTGACATGCGGGTCCCATCGCCGGTTTGACTGGACGACCCGTTGACCCCTGACGTCACGCTGACCTCATGCCGACGCAATAAATGAATTTCTGGATTTATTACGATATAGTAAATTCGAATATAATTCAAATTTCAAATGCTTATAACTTTTATTCTATAACTCCAAATGCAAAGATTTATATATGAAAATTATCAGAAAAATCCACTCTATCCATTGGTACAGGTTTCATGCATGTTAAAACAAGTTAACTATGCTGAATAACCAGAATAAGATAATGCACCTTTAGGACTAACTCAAATGAGCTATCATTTGAATCCTTGATTCAAATGAGTTCATCCCCTGTTCTTTCAGCTTGCATTAGACCAATACACATCCATATTGCCATGTCATAGCATGCATCATATTGTTGCATATTTCATGTGTGTTTACTTTCGGTGTGCTTTCATGATAGGTTCTGCCCCCGAGGATAACCTCGACTACCCATCTGAAGGGCAGTTCTCTACCCCAGTTCCATCGGGCAAGCAACTCATTGATCATTCGATACAAACCCATGTTCTCGCTTCGCTCTCGCCATCGCATTAAGACAACGCGATTCAACTGTTGTGTGCTGCGGTAGTTGAACCCACTTCCTTTGCATGACTGTCATTGCCACAATAACTAGATGAAACCCACTAGTATGTGTAGGAGTTGATTGAGCCATGTTTGTGATTCCTACCATGCTATGCTTGCTATGCTTAGAGTTGTGTCGGTCGGCTCATCGGGATGATGAACTGGAGTGAAAGGTTGTGTTGGTTCGTGAGTGAAAGTGTTGAACACGATTTGGTAAAGGTATCGATGAGAGGCCATGTAGGAGTACATGGTGGGTTGTTTCATTGAAGCCGATCCTAAGAACTGAGATCTGTGTTTGTGATCCATGAACTAGCTACTACCACGCATTGGGCCCGAAACCAATGGACCCTCTCGCTTCTTAACCACCCTTGTTCTTAGTCCGGGAGTTGCAAGTAGTTTCGGTGTTTGTAGCATGTTGGGGGCCGCATAGCGCTTACCTTAGGGGTGGGTTGTGTTGCGGTAGGCACGCGGGTCGGTGTACTGAGTGCCCGTTTGGTATCTCGGGAACCCTGCACACATCGTTCGGGGCTGTATGGGAAACCTCGGCGGACTCCTGCGGATGGAACCGAATAGGCGATACACGGACTAGGGACTTGAGTGTTTAGGTAGGTGAGGCCGACACCCACGTTGGGCTTCCGCTTGAAGGTTGCCGAGTACATGTCGTAAAGCGGCGATAAGTGGTGGCGTGTGTGAAGAAGTACACCCTGCAGGGTTAAATATGATCTATTGAATAGCCGTGTCCACGGAGAAGGACTTCTGGGTTACCTATATCAGTTCATAGACAAGTAAATGGATACTACTAAAAGCCTCAAGATAAGTGTGAGTATCGTGGATGGCCCTCTCGTGGGATGACGAGAGAGGATCCACGATGGAGTATTGTGATGGTGTTTAGTGGACTCGTAATGCGACAAATGCTTTACAAAGTGGTGTCACGAGGATAGCTTAGCCAAGAGTCAAAGCTGGCTTGCTGCAAATAACTCCACTTCCTTCCTTGAGAATGTGCATGTATGATAGGATTACGTGGTAAGACTTCTTGAGTACCTTTGTACTCATGTTTGCTTAATTAATGTTTTCATAGGACTATACTACCCCTCCGACGGATTCTATGTAGATATTGACTTGACGAGTGAACTAGCCACCCGGTGGCGATCTAAGACTTGTGAAGGGCCATTGTAGATAGAAAGGCTCCAACAAGCTTTCTTTCTTTCTAGAGTCGTACTCAGACTAGTTTGCTTCCGCATGTGCTTGTATGATTGTATGACTTGTGTGTTGGGTCATGTGACCCCTACCTGTATGACTATGTTATGTATGGCTCCTCGAGCCTCTTAAATAAAGTACTTGAGTTGTAGAGTTTTGTTGTGATGCCTTGTTGTATTTACTCATATCGGGCATATGCGTGTATGATTGAAATGCTTGGTATGAGTGGGATCCGACAAACTAGTTGTTTATCCTTGGCAGCCTCTCATATGGGGAAATGTAGTCTCGTGCTTCGGCGATAGTAGTCCGCTACAGCCGGGTCACCGAGTCCTGCTAGCCCAGCACTACTGCTTGGACACTTGACTGGCGGCATGTGTTTCATTTCGTTCCTATGTCATCCCCTCGGGAAATGTCACGCGGTGATATTCGAGTCTGCCTAGCTGCTACAGCCGGGATACCGGAGTCCTGTTAGCCAGTGCTACAGCCCGAATTCATACGTTGATGACCGACATGCTCGAGGTGATTCATGTATGCCTGTCCCCATAGGTTAGTGCCGCTTTGGGTTCACGACTAGCCATGTCGGCCCGGGTTCTTTGTCATGTGGATGCTAGCGACTCTATCATATACGTGAGCCAAAAGGCGCAAACGGTCCCGGGCCATGGTAAGGCGACACCCGTGGGAATACCGTGCGTGAGGCCGCAAAGTGATATGAGGTGTTACCAGCTAGGTCGATGTGACTTGGAATCGGGGTCCTGACAGCAACTATGATGTTCGGACACACCATCAAACTATGGTGTTCCAGGCGGTATTAATTGTGAAACAATTTCCACAATGTCTTAATTGCGTGCCAAAGATCGTAACTCAGATACTCATCTCTACGATCATATCATAGACGTTTTATCCTCTTGTCACGATGATCTTTAACTTCACTCTGAAATTATTTGAACCATTCAATAATTCAGACTTGTGTTTCATCAAGTAAATACACTCAGTATCTACTTAAATCATCCGTGAAGTAAAAACATAACGATATTCACCGCATGCCTCAGCACTCATTGGACTGCACACATCAAAATGTGTTACTTCAACAAGTTGCTATCTTGTTCCATCTTACTGAAACCGAGGATTTTCAGTCATCTTGCCCATGTGGTATGATTTGCATATCTCAAGTGATTCAAAATCAAGTGAGTCCAAACGATCCATCTGCATGGAGTTTCATCATGCGTATACACCAATAGACATGGTTTGCATGTCTCAAACTTTTCAAAAACGAGTGAGTCCAAAGATCCATCAACATGGAGCTTCTTCATGCGTTCTATACCAATATGACTCAAATGGCAGTGCCACAAGCAGGTGGTACTATCATTACTATCTTATATCTTTTGGCATGAAAATGTGTATCACTACGATCGAGATTCAATAAACCATTCCTATTAGGTGCAATACCATTGAAGGTATTATTCAAATAAACAGAGTAACCATTATTCTCCTTAAATGAATAACCGTATTGCGATAGGCATAATCCAATCATGTCTATGCTCAACGCAAACACCAAATGACAATTATTCAGGTTTAATACTAATCTTGATGGTAGAGGGAGCGTGCGATGTTTGATCACATCAAAATTGGAAACACTTCCAACACATATCGTCAGCTCTCCTTTAGCTAGTCTCCGTTTATTCCGTAGCTCTTTTATTTCGAGTTACCGACACTTAGCAACCGAACCGGTATCTAATACCCTGGTGCTACTAGGAGTACTAGTAAAGTACACATTAACATAATGTATATCAAATATACTTCTATCAACCTTGCCTGCCTTCTTATGTACCATGTATCTAGGGTAATTCTGCTCCAGTGGTTGTTCCCCTTATTACAGAAGCACTTAGTCTCGGGTTTGGGTTCAACCTTGGGTTTCTTCACTGGAGCAGCAACTGATTTGCCATTTCATGAAGTGCCCCTTCTTGCCCTTGCCCTTCTTGAAACTAGTGGTTTCATCAACCATCAACAATTGATGCTCCTTCTTTATTTCTACTTTCGCGATGTCAAACATCGTGAATACCTCAAGGATCATCTATCCCTGACATGTTATTGTTCATCACGAAGCTCTAGCGGCTTGGTGGCAATGACTTTGGAGAAACATCACTATCTCTCCTGGAAGATCAACTCCCACTCGATTCAAGTGATTGTTGCACTCAAACAATCTGAGCACAAGCTCAAAGATTGAGCTTTTCTCCCTGAGTTTGCTAGCTAAGAAAATCGTCGGAGGTCTTATACCTCTTGACGTGGGCACGAGCCTGAAATCCCAATTTCAGCCCTCGAAACATCTCATATGTTCCGCAACGTTTCAAAAACGTCTTTGGTGCCTCTACTCTAAACCATTTAACTGAACTATCACGTAGTTATCAAAACGTGTATGTCCGATGTTCGCAACATCCACAAACGACGTTTGGGGTTCAGCACACTGAGCGGTGCATTAAGGACATAAGCTTTATACTGTCCGCATAATCGCTACTGTCAACTTTCAACTATATTATCTCTAGGAACATGTCTAAACAGTGGAACTAAAGCGCGAATTTACGACATAATTTGTAAAGGGTCTTTTGACTATGTTCAGGATAATTAAGTTCATCTTATGAACTCCCACTCAGATAGACATCCCTCTGGTCATCTAAGTGATTACATGATCCGAGTCAACTAGGCCGTGTCCGATCATCACGTGAGACGGACTAGTCATCATCGGTGAACATCTTCATGTTGATCGTATCTACTATCGACTCATGCTCGACCTTTCGGTCTCGTGTTCGAGGCCATGTGCGTACATGCTAGGCTCGTCAAGTTAACCCTAAGTGTTTGGCGTGTGTAAATCTGTCTTACACCCGTTGTATGTGAACGTAAGAATCCATCACACCCGATCATCACGTGGTGCTTAGAAGCGACGAACTTTAGCAACGGTGCATAGTTAGGGGAGAACACTTCTTGAAATTGTTCTAAGGGATCATCTTATTTACTACCGTCGTTCTAAGCAAATAAGATGCATAAACATGATAAACATCACATGCAATCAAATAGTGACATGATATGGCCAATATCATTTTGCTCCTTTTGATCTCCATCTTCGGGGCTCCATGATCATCATCGTCACCGGCATGACACCATGATCTCCATCATCATGATCTCCATCATCGTGTCTCCATGAAGTTGTCTCGCCAACTTATTACTTCTACTACTATGGCTACCGGTTAGCAATAAAGTAAAGTAATTACATGGCGTTGTTTAATGACACGCAGGTCATACAATAAATTAAGACAACTCCTATGGCTCCTGCCGGTTGTCATACTCATCGACATGCAAGTCGTGATTCCTATTACAAGAACATGATCAATCTCATACATCACATATCATTCATCACATTCTTCTTGGCCATATCACATCACATAGCATACCCTGCAAAAACAAGTTAGGCGTCCTCTAATTGTTGTTTGCATGTTTCTGATGGCTGCTATGGGTTTCTAGCAAACGTTTCTTACCTACGCAAAACCACAGCGTGATATGCCAATTTGCTATTTATCCTTCATAAGGACCCTTTTCATCGAATCCGTTTTGACTAAAGTGGGAGGCGGCACCGCTAGCCACCTTATGCACCAAGTGCATGTCGATCGGTGGAACCTGTCTCCTATAAAATGCGTGTAAGGTCGGTCCGGCCGCTTCATCCCACAATACCGTCGAAACAAGATTGGACTAATAACGTAAGCATATTGAACAAAATCAACGCCCACAACTACTTTGTGTTCTACTCGTGCAAAGAATCTACATAATAGACCTAGCTCATGATGCCACCGATGGGGAGCGAGCAGAAATTTAAAATTTTCCTGCGTGTCACCAAGATCTATCTATGGAGAAACCAGCAAGGAGGGGAAGGAGAGTGCATCTACATACCCTTGTAGATCGCTAAGCGGAAGCGTTCAAGAGAACGGGTTTGAAGGAGTCGTATTGTCGTGATCCAAATCACCGGAGATCCTAGTGCCGAGCAGACGGCACCTCCGCGTTCAACACACGTACAGCCCGGTGACGTCTCCCACGCCTTGATCCAGCAAGGAGAGAGGGAGAGGTTGAGGAAGACTCCATCCAGCAGCAGCACAACGGCGTGGTGGTGATGGAGGAGCATGGCAATCCAGCAGGGCTTCGCCAAGCACCACGGGAGAGGAGGAGGAGGAGAGGCAGGGCTGCGCTAATAGAGGGAGAAAACTCATGCGTTGGCAGCCCCAAAACCCTCAAGTATATATAGGGGAGAGGGAGGGGGGGTGCGCCCCCTCTAGGGTTTCCACCCCAAGGGGTGCGGCTGCCCCCAATCCCATCTATGGGTGGCGGCCAAGGGGGGAGAGGGGGGAAACTTGCCCCCCAAGTTAGGTGGAAGCACCCCCTCCCCAAACCCTAGGCGCCTTGGGCCCTTGTGGGGGGGCGCACCAGCCCACCTGGGGCTGGTCCCCTCCCACACTTGGCCCATGCAGCCCTCCGGGGCCGGTGGCCCCACTTGGTGGACCCCCGGGACCCTCCCGGTGGTCCCGTGCGTTCTGCAGTAAAACCCAAACTTTTCCGGTGACCAAAACAGGACTTCCCATATATAAATCTTTACCTCCGGACCATTCCGGAACTCCTCGTGACGTCCGGGATCTCATCCGGGACTCCGAACAACATTCGGTAACCACATACAAACTTCCTTTATAACCCTAGCGTCATCGAACCTTAAGTGTGTAGACCCTACGGGTTCGGGAACCATCTTGAACATGACCGAGGCGTTCTCCGGTCAATAACCAACAGCGGGATCTGGATACCCATGTTGGCTCCCACATATTCCACGATGATCTCATCGGATGAACCACGATGTCAAGGACTCAATCAATCCCGTATACAATTCCCTTTGTCTAGCGGTATTGTACTTGCCCGAGATTCGATCGTCGGTATACCGATACCTTGTTCAATCTCGTTACGGCAAGTCTCTTTACTCGTTCGTAACACATCATCCGTGATCAACCCCTTGGTCACATTGTGCACATTATGATGATGTCCTACCGAGTGGGCCAGAGATACCTCTCCGTTTACGGAGTGACAAATCGATCTCGATTCGTGCCAACCCAACAGACACTTTCGGAGATACCTGTAGTGCACCTTTATAGCCACCCGATTCGTTGTGACGTTTGGTACACCCAAAGCATTCCTACGGTATCCGGGAGTTGCACAATCTCATGGTCTAAGGAAAAGGTACTTGACATTAGAAAAGCTTTAGCATACGAACTACGATCTTTGTGCTAGGCTTAGGATTGGGTTTTGTCCATCACATCATTCTCCTAATGATGTGATCTCGTTATCAACGACATCCAATGTCCATGGTCAGGAAACCGTAACCATCTATTGATCAACGAGCTAGTCAATTAGAGGCTTACTAGGGACATGGTGTTGTCTATGTATCCACACATGTATCTGAGTTTCCTATCAATACAATTATAGCATGGATAATAAACGATTATCATGAACAAGGAAATATAATAATAACTAATTTATTATTGCCTCTAGGGCATATTTCCAACATTAAAATCAATTTTCACAAGTGTGAAGTGATGCCCATGTGCATGGACGAGCAGGAAGGTAGACGCATCGTAGATCTACTGAACTGTAAACTAGGCAAACTTCCGTTTACATATTTGGGCCTCCCGTTGGACGCCAAGCGCGTCTCGATTGAGGGGTGGGCTCCGCTCTGGACCAAGGTGGGAGGACGAGTGTGCCCGTGGAGGGGAAAATTTATGTCCTCTGCCGCTAGGCTGGTGCTCACGAATGTGAGTCTCTCCTCGCTCCCGCAATTTGCCATGGGACTTTTCCTTTCGCGAAGGGTGCATGCCAAGATGGATACTCTCCGGTCCCGTTTCTTTTGGGAAGGATCGGAACCCAAGCGCAAGTACCACATGGTTAGGTGGGAGGCGGTTTGCCGTCCCAAAGCCCAGGGAGGGCTAGGGATCAGGAACACTAGAATCCTCAACATCGCTGATGTGTAAGTGGATTTGGAAGCTTTCGCAGGGGGCGATGGGTTTGTGGGTAGACCTGTTGCGTGCAAAGTACTTCCCCTCCGGGGATTTTTTTTGAAGGAGCGGCGAGGGGCTCTCCTTTCTGGAACGACCTGCAAGCGGTCCGGCCGGCTTTCGCTATGGGTGCCAAGTTCGGCATTGGCAATGGGCGTTCGGCCCGTTTCTGGTTAGACCACTGGGTGGGAACCCGGCCTCTATGGCAAGACTTCCAGGACCTCTACAGCCTGGCGGTCAATCCGGAGCAGCACATTGCCACGACACTTGCCTCCTCCCCTCCCGGTGATTTACTTCCAACGGGAGTTAACGGGAACAGAACAAGCCCACCTCACGGATTTGCTCGCTCTTATTGCGCCGGTCGCGCTTTCCTCGCACAAGGATACTGTGACTTGGTCTCTCACCCCCTCCGGCAAGTTTTTTGTCAAGTCGCTGTACCGGAAACTTTGCCAGGGCCAGTCCTCCCAAGTGCCGAAAGGTCTATGGAATGCGCGACTTGCGCTTAAAATTAAGGTGTTTTTTTTGGCAACTGTTCCGTAACAGATTGCCCACCTCGGCCAATGTTGCTAAACGCAATGGCCTATCGTCCGGCCTTTGTGCGATTTGCAACGTCTCCAAAGACGCGAACCACGTGTTTTTTCGCTGCCCGTTAGCTCGTTTCGCTTGGAGTGCGGTTCGCACCGCAGCCAACACCACATGAAACCCGTGCTCGACCGCCGATCTCGTGACCATTGTTGACTCGGTTCAAGGAGGCAACAAACGGGTTCTTTGGACCTGTGTGGGCGCGCTGGCCTGGGCCCTCTGGCTCACGAGGAACAAACTTGCGATCGAGGGTATCTTCCCAACCCATCCTGCTAATATCATCTACAAATGTAACCTTTTCCTGCAGCAGTGGAGTCCGTTGGCGAGTCGCAAGGATGAGGATAAACTTAAACATGCACAAGACCGTCTTCGCCAAGTCTACGTGATGGCTAGGGAGCCAACCGCCACTTCTTCGACTTGAAGTGGCCCTTTTGGATGGCGCACGAGCGAGCCTGCGTGCTCTAAGCTCAGGCTTCGAGCCATGTAATTCTCTGCTTGCTCAGTGCTGCTTTTGGCCTGCCCGTTAACTCTCCAGACTATGCGCTCTCTTTGGCCGGAGCCTCCGTCCTTGTGTTTGTAATCTCAGACTCTGTCAGTCATGCTGCCTAGTTGTGGGCTTTATTAATTTAAAGCCGGACGCGCCCAGCGTCTTCGTTCTCAAAAAAATGAAACATGGTCGCAACTCATGGCACAGCTTTGTGTTCATCTTCTCTTCGGGTCGCCTCCACCCCACCCTCACCTTCACCTATCCCTATATGAACAGTAACAACAAACAGTACAATTTTAAAACTTTATTTGGCTAACATGGTCGAGTATATTCTTCTCGTGTATGAATTTTTGCGACAAATGACTTTTGGGGTCTTAGGGGTGAACAATCACAAAATTGGATATGTACAAAAGTTAATGTTCAATGATTTTTTTGGGGGGGTGGGTGGAGATTTCCGATATATTCATCTTCAATTATCGCAGTACAATGAACACCGGAAAAAATAAATATTACATATAGATCCGTAGACCATCTAGTGACGACTGCAAGCACTCAAACGAACCGAAGGCATGCCGCCATCATCGCCTTTGCTCGTCGGAGCCAGGAAAAACTTGCTGTAGTAGACAGTCTGAAAGTCATCGTGCTAAGACCCCATAGGGCCAGCGCACAAAAACATCAACCGTCGCCGCTGAAAACTTACTATTCAAGGTTTTTGAAATTACAAATTGTTCCTATTGCCAAGAAGTACATTGAAGTCATTTCTTCACAAAACTCCATACATGAATAGAATACTTGGCCATGTTCGCCACAAAAAAGTTCATATTTATTTGTTTTTTTGATTTATTTAATTTTATAAACAAGAAGTCTATATATTGTGCGTGTAGTTTACAGAAATGTTTCTCATGATTAAATTAAAATGTATTTGACATTTAAAAATGTTCATGCTTCTCAAAAATATGTTCGTGACATTCAAAAAATACAATGGAAAATTTTGTCAAAAGCATTGTTTATTTGGAACATTCTTAACACTTATTCAAAAAATTTCAAACAAGTATTTGGAAATATATAAATCATGTATTTAAAGAATTTTCAGCATGTATAGAAAATTCTTGTGTACATGAAAAATGTACAACATGCATTAAGAAAAACAAAGAAAACAAAAAGAACATAGAAAAAATAGAAAACCAAAGAAAGCCGAATAAATAAATAGCAAAACTGAAGTAACGAACACGTTACCATATTTTGTTTTTCGAAAATCACATATTACCAAGGATCTTAATTTCCGTTACAAAGTCGGCCCATTTACTGCATAACGTAGGCGAGCTAGTGCAACATGGCCGCGGCTATGTACAGCCCGCAGTGACTCATTTTTTTTAAGACAAACTCACAAAACTTTATTAAGTCGTCACAATGTTTACAGGGACGGATGGAAAATCTCCGAGGTGACCTAACCAGACACGGCAGCCACCCCCTAGTGAAAGTGCAAGCTTCGCGAAATTGTGAGCTTCGAAGTTTGAACTCCTAAATTCATGACTAAATTTACAACAATCAAAAGACGAAGAGTGATCTAAGATTTCATGTATGATTGCTCCATAGCTGGGTGCATTCTTCTTCTGGATGTCTTCAATGACACCTTTGCAATCCGAGGCCACATGAATACGCCTTAGATATAGATCATCCAAGAGGGCTAGTCCTCCCGCACAGCCAAGGCTTCAAGAACTTGAGGATCGGCAATGTGTCGAAAAGCTAGCACTGAGGGTCCCAAAAAACTGCCCGTTGCATCTCTACTGATCACTCCTACTGCTCCATAGCCTCCATGACGAGAGACCGCATCGTCAACGTTTACTTTTGCGTAGTTCGCCACTGGTGGTTGCCACTGCCTCGGCCTGGGTGCCCGGACTGTTGTCGTCCTCGTCTTCGGCATATGACCCACCTGGAGCTCGGATAACAATCTTGTGATCAAGCCATTTATGGTCAGAGGTGACTGGAAAATGTCCTCATGAATCGCCTTTCGCCACGCACTCCAAATTGCCCATACCGTAACAATTTGGAGTGACTCCTGGCGCAGGAGTTGTTCCTGGGCCGGTCTAGTAATCAGGTAGAGCATGTCATGCTGATGTCACACATGGTTTTTGGTTTTTATTTCACATTTGTTATTCTTTTTAACTTTATTTTTCACCATTGTTTAGATTTTGAAATATCCTAAATATATATTTTATACAAAGCAGTTTACCTAAAGTTTTGAAATAATATTAATCATGCATTCAAAAAATGATAAAGATATACAAAAAATGTTAATCATATGTACGAAAAATGTAGTGACATTTCAGAAATGTCACGTGTTTTAAAAAATGTACTTGACACTAAAACAATGTTTATCCATTGTACAGGAAATGTTCGTGTGATTAAAAGGCATTTTTAGAATAAAAATGTACACCTCATTATAATAATGTTCACAAGTTTCTATAAGGTCCTTTTGACATTTTTATAGAGAGTGTATACAATGTAAAATATATATTTGTGTAAGGTTGTAAAATGAAAAACTGTACTGCAAATTTAATTAAAAATTCCAGCAATTCAGAAAATATTTAGTGACATTGGAAAAAATGTTTATACAATAATAAAAATATTTTCGGTTTAAACACGTTATTTACATTTAAAATGTACATCATATTTTAAGGAAATACTTATGTGTGTCCAAAAATTTTTCGTGAAATCTATAATACCTAAATAGTTCATCCCCATTATCCTATTTCTCTTGACATGCAAGCTATCCACCTCATCTCCACATGCAACTACTCCATCTCAGCAATCAGGCAACGTCAGCAATTTTCCTATCCTATGATAAAGCCACGTCATCCTTTATTTTTTTTCTCCCACTGTGCCGCTAGACGCCTCCCCACCGACTCTATTCTCTTCCCTGTCGCTTCCTCTTCGGCTTCCCATAAGGCTAGTCATAGTGGGAGTAACTTAGCAAGTAACATAGCGCACTCCGAGAAATTTTTGCTTATGTGGCATGTAGTTAATGAGAAGTGATAACATAATATGTTACTGTAACATAGCGCTATCCTAGACAAAATGAGTCTACAAGCTAATTAATGAGGTCCTCTATGACACTACTACTATGTTACTTTGCACTATAAAGGTAGTAACTTAGACTAGTGTCATATGCACAACACTAGTATAAGTTACTCCCACTATGACCAGCCTAACTGATGAGCCAATCCGGCGTTTTATCTCCCACGGGTTAGTACTTTCCTGTCTCTCCTCCTCTCTCTCTCTCTCGCCGGCGTTAGGCAGACATGCTTGCTGATGGCCGACGTTGCTTTTAATCTTGCCGGATCTTGCCAGGACTGATGGGGGAGATTAGGTAGGCATGTTTGCTGATGGTCGGCGTTGTGCAGTCATAGGGATGCCCTCAATCTCGAATCTTGCCGCCGCTCCACAGGGCGGTCGACCACCTGCCATCCATGTCGCCACCGTGGATTGACGCGTCCTCCAGTGCCACATGGAGCGTCGGCTGTTCTGCGGTGGAATGGACCCATATCAAGCTTCGTCCTCCACTTCAAGGTCCGCCTCTCAAATCCTAAATCGTGTGATTAGGTGAAATTATTCAATATTAGTAACACGTGTAGTTTCTAATTAACGGGTTATGTGTGATCCCTCCATCAGTCCCTCCGCCTCCTCTTCTCACGCCGCCGGCTACGTAGCGGTGCAGCGTGCGTCCGTTCTCAATTCTGAAGATTTACTGTCATGCCAATGTGACTGGCTACCCTGCGCAATACGGCTCCTGAACGCGCAGTCACCCCCTGCCTGGAGGAGTCGTCGCCGGTGGCATCATCTCATTGCCCGTGTGGAAGATGGGAGTGCCCCGTTCTCGAAGCTGGGAAGTCATATTTGGTTATATATTTTTTGCATTTGTGGACACAAAATTATGTACGTCAACCTTGCATCACTCTGGCAATCTATATGTTGATTTGTTTCGTACTAATCACCTAACATCAAATTTGTAACCACACCCTGAATCACGCGGTGTGGACTATGGTAATCAGCTGATCATCCGTTGTCCTTTTTCTTATCAGGATTGATGCTCTACCCAAGATCTGCACAGCTGTTGACTTCAAATTGTTCTCCGTTTCTGCTACCTGACACATGGTACTGATCCAAGGCAAGTATGCCGGATTCAATATCAAAGTTACGTGATCTAGGTCATCTGCAACCAGCTACGATCAAGATCAATATCAAAGTTGTAGGAATTGTTTCTGTACACGACTACTGCAACCGAGGAAGTATATATTATAGGCTTCTATTTTCAACAAGGTTTGGTAATGTTACACAATGGTCATTAATTTTCCTTGATTTTCTTCAGAGATGTGGATCTCTTATGTTTATTTTATCACGTGATGTCTCTTTTCTCTCTGAAATACCAAAATGCGTCTTCACTGGCATGTATTGTCATTATTGCGCATCCCAGGAAAATATTTTTCTTGCATAAAATTTGGTAATGAATTGTTTTTACTAACTTTGTTCTATGGGATTCACTATCCCCTCTAATTAGTTGGCAACACAGAACTGATGATTCACGAGCAAATGTTGGATATTGTATCTGTCAAACCTTTGGATCTACATGCGCCCATGCAGGTTTGTTCCGCAATGAAAGCATGTGCTCTCACAATGTGTTTTCTCCATTTCTTTTTTTTTTTGGTGAATACGCTTAGCAGCGTATCATTTCATTGATAGGGGGGGGGGGGGAGTTGGTACAGGTAGCATCCATGCAGGCGTACACTAGAAGGCGTCTGGAGAGATGCAGCGAGCAGGGGAAGGAGGATGCTCAGCCTCGCTATAAGTGATCAGGTTACAGGGATAATAGCGGCTAGTCCCTTGGCGCCGGCCTTAGCCCATAGGCGAGCGTCATCCTGGATGGAGAGCACCAGATCGTCGGTGGAGGGGTGCAGGCCGTCGAAGATGACGGCGTTGCGATGCTTCCAGATGGCCCAAGCGGTCAGAGTGACGATGGAGTTGAGCCCTTTGCGTAGGCCGCTCGGCGAGGTGGCGGATGCAAGCGCCCACCAAGCAAAGAAGGTCGTCGTGCCATCCATGGGTGGAGTGGTGAGCCGGCACCAGGACAGGATTTCATGCCAGGTGACCCGGGCAAAAACGCATCCTGCTAAGAGGTGGTCGATGGATTCTGTCTCCTGGTGACATAGGATGCAAGCGATGTCGAGTGTGAGGCCATGACGTGCACGGCGCTCAGCCGTCCAGCACCTGTCCAGAGAGGCAAGCTAGAGGAAAAACTTGGTGTTGAGAGGGGCCCAGCTCCTCCAAAGAAGCTTCCAGGAGGGCGATGTAGTGGATCCGTGGAAGAGAGCATGATAGCAAGATTTGGCCGGGTAAATGTCGTTTGTCGTCCAACGCAAGGATATCTTGTCGGGTGTGGTGGTAAGGGTCACGCCTTGGAGTTTGCGCCAAAGGCTGATGTACTCAAGGGCCTCCGGGATCCCGAGCGCGCCGTGGATGTCGCGAATCCATGCATGCTGCTCGAGGCCCTCGCTTACCAAGGTGCGCCGCTTGCTTCGGTTCGGCACGAGAGAGAAAAGGCCGGGGGCGAGCTCGGAGACGGCCTGGCCATCAAGCCAGTGGTCGGTCCAAAAGAGGCAGGTTTTCCCATCTCCAAGATGCCACGATGTGGAGGCGCGGAAGAAGCGAGATGTCACCTCGTCCATAGGGAGCTGAAGATGATGCCAAGGCCGCGAGGGGTCAGTGGCTTTGAGCCAAAGCCAGGGGCAGCGCAGGGAGATCCCGGTGAGGTGCAAGCCACGCACGCCAAGTCTGCCGAACTCAATAGGTTGACAAACACGCGGCCAGCTTACAAGGCAGCTGCCTGATCTGGCGTCGCGCCGGCCATGCCAGAGGAAGTCACTGATGATCCGCGTGATCTTCTTGAGTATAGACGGGTTGATGGCGATGGCCATGAGGATGTGCACGGGCATGGCGGAGAGCACGTGGCGCCTGGCGCAAGGCGCTTCGCCACAGGTCGAGGCGCGGCTTTCAAGTGGCGATTTCCGTAATCTTGTCCACGAGCGGCAGCAAGGACGAGGAGGGTGTCTTGCGCACGGACAATGGCAGGCCCAGGTATACCACGGGGAAGCTGGAGACTGCGCACGCGAGCGTGGACTCGATGATGGAAGGCACCTCCTCGTCGCACCGAATGGGTGTGGCCGAGCACTTGAGGAAGTTCGTGCGGAGACCCGAGGCCTCCCCGAAGATCTGGAGCAGCTCGCGGATGGTGGCGAGCTCCGTGGTGGTCGGGTGGCAGAAGACGACCACGTCGTCAGCGTACAGAGAGATGCTGGAAGCGGCATGGCGGGTGGTTAGCCGTTGTAGCATTCCCGCGCTGACCGCGTGCTGGAGGAGGGAGTTCAGGGTGTCGATCACAATCGCGAAGAGCAGCGGGGATATCGGGTCGCCTTGGCGGAGCCCGCAGGCATGATCCACCGGAGGGCCAGGGTTGCCGTTGATGAGAACCTGCGTGGATGCGGTGGAAACCAGGATGCACACCCATTCGCACCAGCTATGCCCGAAGCCAAGGTGGCGGAGAGCTTGAAGAAGGAAGGGTCAGGATACGGTGTCAAACGCCTTCGCAATGTCGAGCTTGAGAAGAATGCGCGGGGTCTTGAGGTTGTGAAGTAAGCGCGCCGTTTGCCGGACAAGGAGGAAGTTGCCGTGCACACTTCGGTCGGCGATGAAAGCGCTCTGGTTGGTCGAGACGATCTGGCTCATCCTGGGCGCCAGACGAAGGGAGAGGACCTTGGCGAAAAGTTTTGCGACGATGTGGATCAGGCTGATCGGCCTGTAGTCGGAAAGCGCGGCCGCGTCCGGCTTCTTGGGAAGAAGAACAAGCAAAGCTTCATTGAGCTTCTGGAATCCCATGCCATTTATGGCGTAGAGCTTGTCAAAGGCCTCAGAGATGTCGGTCTTGATCGTGGACCAGCATGCGCGCAGAAATTCCGCCGTGAACCCGTCCGGACCGGGCGCTTTGCCCGTGGGCAGATTCTTAACGGCGTTCCAAATCTCATCCTCCGTGAAAGGGTGCTCGAGGTCGAGTAGATCGAAGTGGCGAGGATCAATGTCGTCGAGGTCAAGGGAGTGCTCCCTGTGGGAAGAGGAGCCCAGAATGGACGTGAAGTGCTCGAAAGCAGCTTTCGCCATTCCCACCTCGTCGGTGAGAACTTGCGAGCCCACCCGAATGCCAGCCATGTAGTTCTTCTGCGCGCGGTGGGCAGCCTGGATCTTAAGGAATGCGACGTTGGTGTCGCCATCACGGAGCCAGCGGAGGCGAACCCGCTACCGGAGGATGGAGCGCTCGAGGGAGGCGAGGCCGAGGTAAGCACGCTTGAGCTCGCGCCGCAGCCAGCCCTCCGCCGACGTGAGGGGGCGTTGATCTTGGGCCATGTCCAGGCGGAGGATGAGCTCATGCGCGATCTGCAACTGCAGGGATATGTTGCCAGTAGTACGCGCCCCCCAGCTATGGAGTCTACAGGCCGTGGCCTTGAGCCTGGCATAGATGCGCCGGAACGGATCGGGGTTCGGTGGCACGGCGTTCCAAGCCTCGTGCACCGTGTCGTGGAAGCCATTAAGCTTGGGCCAGAATCGTTCGAAGTGGAAACGGCGCTTGCTCGCACCGCGGGGCGCGCAGTCGATGAGCAAGGGGCAATGGTCCGAGGTGGTCGTAGACAAGCATAGTAGAAGGTTCTACGGGTTGATGGTCTCCCAAGAAGGTGTGCATAGCACGCGGTCGTTGCGCACCAGGGTTGGGTTGTTTTGCTCGTTAGACCACGTATATCGCCTCCCGTGAAGATAGATGTCGCGAAGGGCGTGGTCGGCAATGAACCGACGGAAGCGGCTCATGGTGCGATGGTTGAGGTTGTCGTTATTCTTATCCGCGCAAGAGGTGATCATGTTAAAGTCGCCGCCGAGGAGCTAGGGGTCGGCAATGATGTCGCGCAAGTCGTGGAGCTCGGCCATGAAGGCAATCTTGCCGTCAACGTCTTGCGGTCCGTAGACGCCTGTGAGCCACCAGGGGGGCGTGTCGGCGCCAAGGGAAACCGTGGCAGAGACGTGGTACGTGCCCATGATGGGATTGGCGAGGGCGACGCGGTCACTACGCCAGGCCAGGAGGATTCCGCCACTCGTGCCTAAGGCGGGCAAAAAGTAGAAGTCCGAGAAGGAGGGGCCCAGTATCTCATACACAGTCGACAACGAGATCAAACTCAGCTTAGTTTCCGAGAGGCACACAATACAAGGATCAATTGGGGCGATGACAGAGTGGACGGCGGTGCGCTTGGCCCGGCTATTGAGGCCGCGCACGTTCCAGAACACAATCTTGAGGCTATGTTCCATGGAAAGGATGGGGGGCGAGGAGGGTGATGCAAGGAACGCATCAGACCTCGACCAAGCGAGGAGCAGAAGGGACAACACCGTCGAGCAGCCCGGGAGGGACGGTCCGTCCGAAGAAATCCGCAAAAGCCAGAACTATGTCTCCTGCAAGTGGTCGGGCGAAGAGCTTGTTGTAGCGAGCAAGCGCTTCCTCCGAGATGGGCTCGTCATCGCCAAGAAGCCCGAGGCACCGCAGGAGAACTCGCTTGGCCTTGGTCTCCGAATCCAGGCCTCTGTCGCTCTTGGCCAGGCGGCAGCTGCGCCGTGGCGTGAAGTTGGGTGGCATGGCGTCACGCTTGCGACGCGCGGAAGGGGTCTCGAGAACGGAGGAAGGGCACGTTCTGATCGAGTTGATGTAGCCAAGGACATCCGCAGGAACCGGGCAGGATGCCAAGCCGTTAGAGGCAAAAATCAAGGATGAAGGAACATATGAACGAAATTTGTTGCCTGTGTTTTACATCTTGCATATTATGTTCCTTCATTTTTAGTCAGGTAAGCAATACTCTGAATAATTATATTCTTTTACCCATGCATCCTGTGAAATTTGACAGTTCATACACAGTGATGCAAATCTCCAACATAAAATTGGGGCCTTCATCTGCATCTACATTATATTATCCTTTGGAAAATACATCTATCTTTTTTTTGTGAAACAAGATACATTCTTTCTTTTTTTGAGGGAAAAGAGCAAAATTACATTACTCTTGAGCCAACATACAGTCGGCTGCTAACACTGCTTTCAGGTCATCCGGGACAGTCGCCACCCATTGCATGTCGCCCATTCTCCTAGCTCTGGCCGCGAGGCAATGCGCTAAATTGTTCTGTTTACGGTTAGCATATATGACCTGAGATCCTTGGAAATTCTGCAGCTCCTTCTTGATGTCGTGTAGCACTGAGAAACTGGCTGATCGATTATCTGAATCAGGTTGTAGTTCCTTCACCAGGAATGAACAGTCAGTCTCAGCGATGACAGGTCCTCTGTACAGCGTCGCCAATTTCTGCAGTCCATGGAGCAGAGCACGAGCCTCGGCTTCCTCCACAGAAGAGCAGCGAACAATTTGTTTGGATAGTGAGAGGAGAACGAGTCCTCGGTGATCGCGAGCCACTGCGCCCACATGAGAAATCCCGTTGTCGGCAAAGAAAGAAGCATCAGTATTCAGTTTGACAGTTTCGCTGTCTGGGGGGTACCACTGCTTTGCAACACCTGAATCAGGTTCCTTGTCCTGTAACTTCTCCACACCAGCGTCAGAGACAGGTCGTTCTTGCTCGGCCGAAACAAGAGCTGTATGCTCCCTGTCATGTTTATCCTTTGGTCCTGAAAAAAACTTCCTGTTGTAGCTGATCAGTTCGTCCTCATATTGCTGCAGAAATTGTGCCGATCTACTGATCAACTCCTTTCCCGTACTATGGATGCAATCATCTCGCAGGAACCAACACCTCCACAGCAGCAGAATAGTTTTAGTCCCCATCTCCGTATTGCAGGTTCCTAGGAGGATCTGAAGCCAGTCCTCCCCTGAGTACCTAAAGAGTGTCTCGCTAGGTAGATCCCAGACTTTCCGCATTTCGCTTCTTAAGGCCTTACTTTTCGTACAGGAAATTACCGCATGATATTCATCTTCCTCTCCATTGCCACAAATATTGCAGGTGTTGTCAACTTCTAGAGTACGTTTCCATTTGTTCAATTTGGTCGGTAAGGTATTTGTAGCTATTCTCCACCCAAAAATCTTAATTTTTTCAGGGACCTTGGCTTTCCAAATGATATCCCAGATGCTACGGTCATCGCCTGAATTTGTGGAACTCGAAGCTGGCCTATTTTCCTGGGTTTGGAGAGATGCCGCCAGTCTGTACGCACTCCGGACAGTGAAGGTACCCGATTTCTCGTAGTGCCACGCCACCGTGTCCTCCGCCTCAGATACTGGGATTTTGATATTGCAAATTGCTTCGGCATCAAACCTAAAAAACAGTTGGTGGATCAACTCTGAGTTCCAACCGCTGCCGTCAGCATTCATCAATTGATTAACCCATCTTAATCTGGAACGCCGAATGAATTGAGCAGGTTTCAGTCCTTCCTCGCGCGGGATCCATTGATCCCGTTGAATGTTGACCTTCCTTCCATTACCAATCCTCCAAACAAGACCCGCCTTGAGAAGCTCAAGCCCATGTTCAGTTCCCCGCCAAACCGGAGAGGCATTCGTTGCAAACACCGTATCCAATAGTTCACCATACGGGTAGTACTTGGATTTAAGAACTCTTGCGCACAAGCTATCCGGCCTTAGAATCAACCTCCAGGCTTGCCGAGCGAGCAGTGCTTGGTTGAAAAGCTTCATATCTTTAAAACCGATGCCACCTCCTCTTTTTGGCTTTATCATGCGCTCCCAGGACATCCAATGAACTTTCCTGTGGCCATTTTCATCGCCCCACCAGAAGTCCCGTATCAGTTTCTCGTATCTCTCGCAGAAACCCTGGGTCATTTTGAAGACCCCCATGCAGTAAGTTGGGAGGGCTTGGAGGACTGACTTAACAAGAACCTCTTTCGCTGCATGAGACATAAATCTTTCGGACCAATCTGAGCATCTCTTGATGAATCTCTCCATGATAGGTTGGAACATGGAATCTTTCATTCGTCCTTCTAGCGTGGGGAGTCCTAAATACTTGCTTTCAAAGGTGGAGGCCATGATATCCAGCACCATTTTGACATCTTGTTGGACCTCCACTGGGCATAGCTCACTGAAAAGTAAAGAACACTTGCTGAAACTGAGAAGTTGTCCCGAGCCCTTTTGGAAATCAATTAGGACTTGTTTCACCCTCTCGGCCTCTTCAACTGAAGCTTTGAAAAAGAGAAGGCTGTCATCGGCGAATAGTAGATTTGAAATCCCAGGGCAACCCCTAGCAATTTTAATGGGAGTTATATTTCCAGAACGAATCTCTTTATCCAACAGACAGGTGAGTCCCTCCGCAACGAAGAGGAAAAGGTAAGGGCTTAGTGGGTCACCCTGCCGAAGTCCTCTGGAGGGGACGAAGGTGTCAAGGAGCTCACCATTGTATTTAACAGAGTACCTCACAGATTTCACACAACACATCACCCAATCCACCCATTTGCGATTGAAACCAAGCTTCAACAGGGCCTCTTCCAAGAAACCCCAGTCCACCCTATCGTACGCTTTCGCCAAATCCAACTTGAAAGCACAATGGGTGTTAGCAGCCTGTTTACTATGTTGAATCTTATGGAAACACTCAAATGCAATTGTAGCGTTGTCCATAATCAAACGCCCTGGGATGAAGGCGCTTTGTGTCTCTGAAATAAGATCATCCAAAATGGGTCTCAGGCGGTTTACCATGCATTTCGAGATAACCTTGTAGACCACATTACACAGGCTTATTGGACGGAAATCTTTCAAGTGCTCTGGGTTGTTTTTCTTGGGTATAAGCACAATGACTGTATCATTGATTCCCTCCGGCATGACGCCCTCCCTGAAGAAATTTAGAACCGCATTCACCACGTCCTTCTTGACCGTACATTTGAAAAAAAAACACTACAAGTTTGAAGGATCAGCCGGGAATGGATTCGTCATTATCATTAGGATTTTGTTAATATATTTCACATAGCATTAATCTCATGTCCTATATTTCAAAAAGAAATCTATAAAAAGGATTGTGCTGATGCATCCATTTTTTTTATGTTTGCTCATTTCTATTTTATTATGTTTCACCGTCCAGAGTTGGCCTACCTTCAAAGAAGAAAATAAATCATCTCTTTTGCATAATTGAAGGTAAATGTTATAACTAAAATAGGTGATTTTTAATTTGCTTCCATCCCTCCTTTGTAATACATTAATAATATGAGAAAGCTGGATAAGAAACAGTTCGGATGTTCCTTCAAGCTATCTAAATATAATAAATGAATCTCACGTTATACATTTCAACATGGTGTCAGGTGGCGGCTCACTACTTGCTCTTCACCCTCTATTGCATTTCATATTGAATCTTTTGGTGCCATTTATATTACCTCATTTTGTTTTATGTTCCGAATGGCATGATGGAGTTTGTTAGTTTTGTTTGATGATGTTACATTGGAGAAAACAAGATGTTTCTTCGTGCTATGCTTTTTCACGTGGAGCCATCAACTATGGAGCAACGCATGATCTACATGCAAAATCAACTAAAAGTGCCGCGGCAACGCGCGGGGCATTATCTAGTTTATAAATATTTCATGCAATGTAAAATAAATGTTTGTGTAGTTAAAAAAGTTTTTGCTATTATGAAATTGTACAAAAAGTATTTGGAATTTTTTTACCATGTATTCAAAAAAGTGTTGAAAACATCTATTCTTAAAATATATACATCATGTTTTTAAAAAATGTCCAAGATGTATCAAAAATATATTTCACGTGTGCACTGAAAATGTACATTGCATACTAAGAAAAATAGACATGTGCGAAAATAAAGAAAGCCAATTAAAACCGACAAAGACACAAAAAGAAAAGCCGAGAACACCTAACAATACGAAGAAAATCAAGAAAGTAACAAAAGAAAACCAAAAAGTATAATGAATAAAGAAAAAGTCGAAGAAAAACCAGTAAAGTAATAGAAAAATAAAGTATAGCAAATAAAAGAAAAAAACCGGTGGAAAAACAAAGAAAAGAAAAAAGAAAACTGGAAGAGAGCGAGCAAACAAACGGTGACACATGAGTGGCGGCGAGCGTTGCACTAATGGGCCTGGACGGTTCGCTTGCGTGTAGGCGATTCCTAATAGGAATCCGTAAGGGCGAGACATAACCCTGGCGGTGCTACATCTTGCAGTACGTGAGATATAGCCCTTGGTGTTGCGGCAGTCCCGCTCCAGGCTGGATCATCCCGGTGCAGGGCACGGGATACCATTACTTTTTCTTCCGTTTCTTTTCATTTTTTATGTTTTTAAAACAAAAATAAATTAGAAATAAGAAAATTAGTAAAATGTTAGAGAATTTGGAAAAATGTTCATGAATTCTAAAGAAGTTCATGAAATCTCAAAAAATGCAGCTCCATTTCATATTCTCGTTGATCAATGCGGGAAGGACACCGATTAAACCAGTGACATGCCATTAACTCGTTGGTCAGTGATGAACACATATAGGAGTATTTCCATGCGAGTAGTGTACATACCTTTACTGATTATAGGAGTATTTTCATGGTATAGCACTACTATACTTATTGGTTTTCGTTTTCCACTTACACTTTGCTCTATTTCTCGAGATATTTTTTCTAATTTTTTTTGTCTGCTTGCAATATGGATGCAACCCGTAGAATGTATTTCCTTGCTACATTTGTACCACTCTAACGTGTTATGCCACATGTCGATTCAGACGAACCCATCACATGAAAGCCAAGCGCCTCTACCCAATGGAGCGAAAACCAGGCCCCATCACTAATGTTCGGTGCGGCACACGGTGGGCAAGGGGAAAGGGGACCGGACGTGGTGCCCCCGCCGGGCACCCTCAGCCCATGTATCATGGACTCACAAGTGACTGGCTCCGTCACATATTTTGCTGTTGGGGTGCACTGGGCAGGGTTATGTCGGGAAACTCTTCTATGACGTTGTCGGGTTTGGCATAGGGTCGTTGCTTCCTGGCTCGAGATTTGCTGAGTACCTTTATTAGAGTGATGTTTGATGGATGCATACATGTGTGTTGCGTGGCCGGTTCTGATGGTTGGGGTCATTTGTCGTGGGGGTGTGATTTGGCTTTCTATCAACCCGGCTGTTGGTTGCCCTAGCCTGTCCTCTTTGCGGCTATCTGTTTGTTTGACATTGATGGTGTCCTATCGATCACCTTTCCGACCACTGACAACACACTCAAAAATCCTAGCAATGCGTTTCTTATTTCATCAAGGGCGTAAAGGATCAACATTGTAGATAAGGCTGTAGTGCATGGTGACACGCCCATTTAAGCTAACGGTTATTTTGGCAATTCCAAAATGAAGAAAGGCTTGAGCATGAAAAAAAAGTCTGAGTCCATTCAGATGATCAAGCAAATGGGTTATGTGTCGCAAAGAAAAACTTGGGCAATGATCATCATCAAGGCAAATTGTCGTGGGATTGTCACGGCAGATGTCCTCGTGAAAGGACTTAGTCGCGGGGCCATCGTACGGGTTAACTTAGAGGGGTTAAAGCGGACGCAAAGACACGGGAGTTATACTAGTTCAGCCCCTTCGATGAAGGAAAGGCCTACGCCTAGTTGTGATGGGATTGATGTAGTTTCGCGACTTGGGAGCAATAGCTTCGCTAAGCCTCAATTGTCTGTCCTTAATCCGCCGCCGGTCGTCCCCTTATATACACGGGTTGACCCGGCGGTCTCTGAGTCCCGATCCGCTCATACAAGTGTCGGCTCGGTCTCTTCTCTCTTGTCTTACAAAGACAAGTTACAACGAGAAGGCGGTTCACATAAATGGACCTTAATTCGCCTCTGGGCTCCGGGCCTCCTCCGTGGGCTGGATCATGGGCGAGGGTAAACCGCCCCTCCGGGCGGTTCACACTCGATAGTTGTATCCCCAACATTAGGCACCGATCGACTTGAACCGTTCATGTTAATCTTCAACACCTTCAGAAACTCTTGATCTCCTTTCATATTTTGTAAACCGCCATCCGCTTGAACCGCCGTGATGTCATCTTCCGATCCGCGTGTCGTAGGCGCTTTGACGCTATCTTTAATAAAGAAATCCAAACAGAAGATTCCCTTCATTTAATGCTATCCGGGAATCGAGGCGGCGCTGCACCGTCCGCCGCTTTTGACTCCTCGATTCTCGCGCCGTTGATTGCTCCGGTTCCTTATAAATAGACGGTCGCCTTTCTCTTCTTCTTCTTCCTCTTCTCCTTCCTCGCGACGCTCCAGCCTCGAAGCTCCGCCGTCGCCTCCGACCTTCCAACGACGCGTCAACGCCGGGTCGCTGCATCAACCTGATCGTATCGTAGTTTTTGGCGCTCCTCCACGGCTTTGCTCATCGTAAGGTCCTTTTTCAAGCCCTAGATCCCATCGTAGATCCTGTTCATCCCGCATTCATATCGGTTTCTTCACATGCTCCGCCATGGCCATACGATTCAGCTGCATCAGATATCCTATGCGGTGACTGCCCTGCCGCCCATTTAACCCTTCACGATCTTCCTTTTTGCTCAAATCCGAGTTTAGAATACCCGAACCCCCGCTCTTTATGAGGTTTGCATAGGTCGTAAAGGTTTTTCTTCTTTGGAACTTGGTAGATCTCGATTATTTCCATTCACATGTGAAAACTGTTTCGCCCACACTTAGTAGATTTTTCAGCTCGCCTTATTTGGCGGTTTAACCTTTGATAGCTAATCCGTACTCCATTAGTCCTCGCTAAACGGAATGGGAAGCCGGCTGCTGAATCGCGGTTTAACAATGTATAATATGCCTGAACCTTTTAATGGTGAACCGCTTTCCCTTTCTTTCGCAGCTTAGTCTTCCGGAATGGCTCCTCAATTCTCAGCTTGCAATTGGGTCGGTCCAAAATCATCAAACGCAACTCAACGGCTATGTCACCACTGGCGGTTTGGCTCCAAAATGTCCTCCATCGGGCGTGTTCCGGATGGCGAGTTTCCTCCCGAGCCGCAAGAGAGAGAAGTAATTGTGTTTATGCAGCACCTAGACGGGATTCTGCCCGCCCGGTTCAAAATTTTCCGGACGCCCTTGCAAGTTTGAAACTCCATCCGCAGGATATCGGCCCGAACTCGTGTCAAACATATGCAACTTTCAAGTCTTACGTGAAGTCTATCTTCGTGAAGAACCATCTGTGGAGCTGTTCCGGGATTTTTCCACTTGAACCGTCGTACAGAATTTTCTCGATGGTCCCAACACGTAGCTGGGCGGCGTTTCAATCCGAAGAGGAAGGAAGTGGATTTTCCTCACGCCAAACACCACAGCCATCCAAAGGATTGGAACCAAACCTGGTTCTACTGCCGAACACTGCTTCCCGCTAACGAGAACCCCTTGCCGGGTTATCGTCCTCACCGGCTCAAGAATCAAAGATCCGCTGCCTTCACGCTTAACCGCCATGAACGGAAGAACTTGGCGCCTCAAATAATCAAGCTCCGGCTCTAATGGCCAATGGCTTAACTGGCGTGGACCTTGTGCGGTGTTGGGTTTCTTGGGCGTCTTGCCACTAAGCCGCCGCCCGGATTGATGCATGAGTACACCGCAGCCTCAAAGACCCTCAAAGACGCCACGAGCTGCCCATAATCGAACTTGAGGTCACAGAGATTGTAAAGAAGATGCTTGATGAACCGATCTCCGCTCGCAGCCTAACCGGGTTGGCTCCATTCTGTGTTGCCAACAAACCGCCCGCGTAAAGCTCTACTCACCGCTTTTGGGTCCTTAATACTTTGTTGATATGCATTAATCCTTGTTACTTCTCGCCGACAGCTCCTTACGAAACGTACCAAACCGGTTCGGGCGCCGCGTGTAAAGTCCAAGGCCACCAAGAAGGCAGGCAAGAAGAAAGCCGCCGAGTCCTCTGATCCGCCGGTGGACGAAGAATCAGAAGCTGAGGTAAAACTTGATATTCTTACGGGGGAGCCGCCGTAAACCGGCTTTCCGCTTTGTGTTTCTTCTTGCTTATGATTTGTCCCTTTGTATTCCTTTTACTGACAATTTCACCTCCTGTGATGATGTGAAGCGACCATGCCGAACCCTATTGAGGTAATCATTCTTTCTTCCGAATCCGATCTTGCGCCGGTTAAAAGAATTCGTCGCGCCGTCCGGAAAGTGAAAAAATATCGTTCCTGTGCTTACTTGAATCCAAATCTTTCCTTGAAGACACAGCAGGCTGAAGAGCGCCAGACGACCCGACCGACAAAGGGCCAACGGATTACCTCATCCGTTTACGGACACACCAACCCGGAAGCGCCGCCCGAGGTGACTTGTTCTCCGAAAAGCGTTATCCCTTAAAAGGTTTCTTCCGATGTCCTCTCAATCCGTCTGACCCGAATTATCAGGCCTCTTCCAACTCTTCTGGCGGTTCATCAACCACGCAACTACCTCCGCTGAAAGTTGCCGCAGGATATGTAATGTTGTCCGTCAATTCGATTTACAATTGCCTTGGTCGATTTGTCTTAATCCAATTCTGAATATTGCAGCACCAAGGCTCGCTTGAGTAAGAAAGCGAAAACCCTTGATCCTACTGCGGATGTTGATCCGGAAAAGACCCCAGAGCCAACCCATGAAAATCCTGAAGTCACCAAAAATAGCTCTGGCGAGTTGTACCGGACGACATTCTCGATCCGCCGTAAACTGAATCGGAGGCCCAAGTGGAAACCTCGCATCCTGCTCCACCGAAGTCCGCCACGAACGGGTCGAATCGCTGAACCGCCGAGCCAGAGTATGAAGGCACCAAGCCCAAAGAAGACCGCTAATCCGCCAGCCCAGTCAACAATGATGATGTTATTGTGACAGTAATCGGCTTCACCACTCTGCCAACCGGTCGCTTTAGCAAAACACAGCGCCAAGGACGAGTATGCCGCCATGAGTAAAGATAAAGGAAAAACTGATCTGTCGACCACGACAACTTCTCCGCCCAAGAACTTCACTCCGAAGTTTCGAACCGGCTCTATACCAGCCGTGACTTTGAAGCTGGTCCGGTAAACCGTATGAAGGACCGCTATGAGGTAATGAATTATGTCTTTCCTGTACTTTGGCTGTATAGTAGCCCCAAGGGTCGGTTCAACTTAGCATAGTTAAACCGGGACTTAACTTTACATAAAGAACATACGCTTTAAACTACGAGATTGTAGCCCCAAGGGTCGGTTCAACTTAGCATAGTTAAACCGGGACTTAATTTCTGTATCCTCATAGCAAACTGAGATCAACTAGCCATTAGCCCCCAAGTGCCAAGGTGAATATTTATATTGAGCTTGGGACTTTATAATGAAACAACTAACGTGCTCCCTTTGTTACCGTAGCGAAATATACCAAAGAAACCGTGCAACTCAAGGATCTGCGAGCCAATCTGAAACTCAACAAGCAGAAACCACTAAGGCCAAGGATTTAATTGAAAACGGCCTTGGCCACTATGGAACAGCTGAAGGAGTGGTATAAACCGAACGGGCTAATCGGGACACCGAGAAGGCGGTTTGAAAAAGCGGGCGGAAGAAGTCAAGCAGCCCTTAAACCGGTGATCAAGAGCTTACGGACTCAAGCGCCAAGTGCATGCCATGACCTCTGCCGTCTTTGGTAAGAAAATTTGCATCGATTATCTCAATTTTGATATTTCCGCCGGTTTACCCCGAGTTATCAAACCGTGCGAGGCAAGCGTATTGCGATATGGGCTCGATGTGCGGAAGAAGCTCAAGGCCGCTTATACGCTGATTGAACAGCTGTATACGGCGCCAGCGAAGTCATATGTGCTACATCATACGACAACACGGGCGCCGTCCTCGATCGAGAGACACTGGACCGGCTGTCCATGGTTCCGGGGCAGCTTGAAGAGTTGAAGCGATCCGCGGCTCGGGCGGGCACCCTACTGGCTCTGACTCGCGCCAAGGCGTGGATAGCAGATCTTGATCCGGCTGACATAGCCAAAGGTTTCCCCAGCGCTCAAGAGAACGGTGAAGCCTTTGATAACGACGCCCTGAAACGGATAACAAAGGAAATGCGTCCGTTGGCGAGTCAACTGGCAGCCGAAGCCAACCTGGCGGTTCACCGCTCTTTTTATGACGCAAACAACAAGCGGGTGGAGTTTGTCATTCCTGAAGTGCAGAGCCTTGTTCCTCCAATCCGTAAGCACACTTATGCCCCTGATGTTGATCCGGCTGAGCTGATAAGTGAAGAAGCTGTCTTTCAGGCCTTAACCCGGATTGACTGGTCTACCAATGACTTCCGGGCTTTGGGTGAGGAAGAAGAAGAAGTTGAACCGACGCCAGGCGCCCCCTCTACCTCACGTCAACCCGGCGAAGAAGCGTAATCCGTCAAGCCGGGTGACGCCTCCGAAACTTCAAGGCATAACACCACATGAAACACCGGGCCTTAAAAGGCTTTGTAATAGGATAGTGAGCACTTTGTTTTGAACAATGCCTTTACAACCTCACCAGAACCTATGCATGGTGGTGCTGACATCGTGGATTGATGAACCGTAAGCTTATTTACTTTGCAATCACAAATTCTTTAAACCGCCATATCGGCTTGTGTCGCTCATATATTTATATAAAAATATGGAGGTATATGACCAGACTTGATGATACAAAAATACCGCCAGTGCCGGGCATGCAGTTGGCTTAGCTAATCTGGAGGCGGAGGTTTATAAACCATTACCGATAAAGGAGAAAATAACTCCTGTGCTTAGAATGCGGTTTACCGTGTAAACCGTGTCGGCCTGACAAGCCCCCTGTTACTCCATAATGGGATGTTAACAGAAAAAATCAAACCGGAACAAAATCGCCGGATTAAAAATGGACCGAATTCCGACAACTTGAATCCGGTTTAAAGAGGTTTGTCGGTTTAAGAAAGCAAACGAAAATCAAATAATTGGTATGAAAACCACATGGAAGCAAAGGCAATGACAAAAAACCGTTTGCAAGAATAGGCTTTATCGAGCTCGATCGATGGTGTTACCATGGTCGGACAGACCAAGCTCCCCATAAGGTGTAGCGATGGTTCAAGTCAGCCAGCCCCCAACCGAAATCGTGGCATGATGCCGATCAAGTGGCATGGCAATGGTTCGGGTTCGACCAAGCCCCCAAGTGATTCTATGGCCTTAGGCCGACCAAGAGGCGTGACTGGTTCAGACGTGACCATGTCCCCAAGTGATCTGGTGGCTTTCGCCCGTCAAGAGGTGTTGCATTGGTTCGGACACGACCAAGCCCCCAAGTGACAAAAACTTCTGAAAAGTAAGGCCAAGGGTTAAACCGGCGGCCGCTTCACGACAACATCTCCATGTACCCAAACCGGACTTTATACAGAACGGATACCCCGCTTTGACCGAGGATCCGGTTTATTGCTTTTATTCATAATATATACATTGTCTTAATATGTACATAAGTGGAGCCGATGGCTCAGGTATAATAAGGTCAAGATGAGCTATGTTCCATGGCTGTTGGTCTCCTCGTCGACGGCGTGAGTCTTTTTCGCTCTCGAACATCAATCGATAGTATGACCCGTTGTACAGATTCTTCATCGACCACGAAGGGCCCTTCCCAAGGTGGGGATAGCTTGTGCATATCTGTCGGTCTTGAATGAGCCAAGCACTAAGTCTCCCTCCCGAAAGGTTCTTGTTCTAACCCGCCGATCGTGATACCGACGAAGATCCTGCTGGTAAATCGCCAAACGAGCAGCCGCCATATCTCGCTTCTTCATCCGGCCGATCCAAATCGCCCTGCCGTGCTGCCTCACTATCGGCCTCAACATAAGCCGCCACGCTGGGCGAGTCATGACGATATCACAGGGAAGGACCGCCCCGCCCATAGACCATAAAGAACGGCGTGTATCCAAAGTGGATCTGTTTGGTGTAGTATTGATACTCCATATCACAGACGGCAGCTCGACCCAACAACCCGCATCCTCACTAAAGGGACCATAAGCCGGGTTTAATGCCTCTCAAGATCTCCTGATTAGCTCTTTCCGCTTGACCATTGGACTGCGGGTGGGCCATGAAGAAACATCAAGCGGATGTGCTCGCTCACAAAATTCCTTCATAGCTCCCTTGGACAAATTGGTGCCATTGTCCGTGATGATACTGTGGAAATCCAAACCGAAAATCACCTTTTGATGAACTGAACCCGTGGTCGTGCATCACACTTGCTAATGTGCTCGCCTCGACCCACTTGGTAAATTTATCAACCGCCACCAACGGTGGGTCTTCTTGTCCTTGGACCTTTAAAAGGTCCAACCATATCCAACCCCAAGTCGCAAACGGCCAAGTAATTGGAATCATCCTCAATTCTTGGGCTGGTACATGAGCACGTCCGAGAACTTTTGGCAACCATCACATCGTCGACCAGATCTTCCGTGATCAAGATGGGCGGTCAACCAATAGAAACCGTGGCGGAACGCTTTGGCCACCAAGGACTTTGAACCGGCGTGATGACCACAATCCCCTTCATGGATCTCACGCAATATCTCACGGCCTTCCTCAGGGGACACACAACGCTGAAACGCCCCGGACACGCTGCAACGATGCAACTCGCCTTGTGTATGGTCATAGACTTAGACCGCCGAACTATCTGTCGGGCCAGCGCCTCATCTTCCGTAACTCGCCCGGTTCATGTATGCCAAATAAGGAGCGCCCAATCCGAATGGCATGCAAGGCTGCCACCAAGTGAGCCTCCGGATCGGGAATAGCCAAATCGACCTCATCAGAAGTTTAAGCGACGGATTGTGCAAGACGTCAAGGAAAACATTAGGCGGACCGGTTTACGTTGAGAACCCAGCCGGCTTAGAGCATCCGCCGCCTCGTTCTTCGGCGATCCACATGGTCCACCCGATATCCTTTAAAGTGTCCCGCAACCATGTCCACCTCCCGACGGCACGCAACCATGAGTGGATCTTTGGAATCCCAAGTGCTCGATACTTGCTGGGCCACCAAGTCCGAAGTCACCAAAGCACTTGACCCGCTTAGATTCATCTCCTTAGCCATCCGTAGACCATGGAGCAAAGCTTCATACTCAGCTGCATTGTTAGTACAGGGAACATTGCTTAAGAACGAATGTAACTTGTCACCTCGTGGGGAAGTTAATACGACTCCAACCCCGAGCCCTCCAATTGCTGGACCCATCAAAGTGGATGGTCCAATAGGTATGATCCGCTTTTCTTCGGTGCTTGCAACTCCGCCCAATCATTAATGAAATCCACAAGTGCTCGAGACTTTATCGCCGTCCGAGGCACATACCTTAAACCGTGCGGCCCAAGTTCTATAGCCCACTTAGCAATCCGCCGCCGCTTCCGGTTCGTATGATATCGCCCAAAGGAGCTGAATCGACCATCGTGATGGGGTGCCTTGGAAATATTGCTTCAGCTTCCGCTTGCCATAAAAACTCCATATACCAGCTTCGCCAATGCGGATATCTTTGTTTAGACTCAATAAGGACCTCGCTGATGTAATAGACCAGCCGTTGAACCGGATACTCCTTCCCCGCCTCTTTCCGTTTCCACCACAATGGCTACGTTGACTGCTCGGCATTAGTAGCAACATATAACAGGCGAGCTCCTTGTCAATGGGAGCGGCAAGAATAAAAGGGTTGGCCAACCGCCGCTTTATGTCCTCCAAAGTTTTCATCGGGTGAACTCGCATTTAACCGATCCGTCTTCTTCAAAGATCTCGTACAAGGGAATGGCCTTCTCCTAGGCGGCCGATAAACCGCTTAGCGCAGCAATCCGCCCGCCAAACGTTGGACATCATTGATACACTTTGGCTTAGCCAGGAGGTGATAGCTGTAATCTTCTCCGGATTAGCTTCAATCCCCTGTTGGACACAAGGAAACCCAATAACTTGCTCGCCGAACACCAAAACACACTTGGCGGGTTAAGCATCATCTTGTACACCCACAAGTTGTCAAAGGTTTCTCTCAAATCCTCAATCGGTGTTTCCTTCTCCTTGACTTGACCACAATATCATCCACATAAGCATGCACATTACGGCCGATCTGTTTATGCAAGCAATTACACGCAACGTTGATAAGTTGCTTGGGCGCTCTTGAGCCTAAAAGGCGAGACACATAGCGTAAGGCTCCAAAAGGGTGATAAACGCCGTCTTCTCCTAGTCCTTAACCGCCATCTTAATCTAATGATATCCGAATATGCATCCAAAAGCTCAACGTTCACAACCCGCCGTAGCATCAATAATCTGATCAATACGGGAGGGCGAAGGATCTGCTGGACAAGCCTTGTTAAGATCTCAGATAATCCACGCTTTACGCGCCAAGTGCGTTCTTCTTAAGGACCAACACCGGATTAGCAAGCCACTCGATGGAAAACTTCAACGATAAATCCTGCCGCTAAGAGCCCGCAACCTCCTCTCCAATGGCCTTGCGCCTTTCCTCATTAAACCGCGAGAAACCGCTTTACCGTCTCTGTACTTGGGATCGACATTAAGAGTGTGCTCACGAGTTCCCTCGGTACACCGGCATGTCGAAGGCTTCCATGCAAAATGTCCCGATTCTCACGGATGAACTCGATGAGCGCTTCCTATTTAGGATCCAAGTTAGCACCGATGGTGAACTGCTTGGATGAATCGTCGGGCACAAAATCAACAAGTTTAGTCTCACCACCGATTTAAACTTCAAACCGGATCATGCTCAGAGTTGGCTTTTTCAACGGGTCATATCGGTCGGATCAACATTATCTTTATAATACTTTAACTCCTCGGTGGCACAAACCGACCAAGATAAGCGCGCCACCTTCCTCGCATTCCAAAGCGATCCGCGGCTCCCGTGAACTGTTATCGCCCCTTTGTGACCCGCATTTTCAGCTGCAAATAAACATAACAAGGCCGTGCCATAAACTTAGAGATAAGCCGCCGCCCAAACAGGCGTGGTAAGGGCTTTGGATTTTCACCACCTCAAACGTCAATGTTTCCGATCTTGAGTCATGTTCATCCCCAAAAGCCACCTCCAGAGCTATCTTACCGACCGGGTACGCCGACTTGCCGGGCACCACGCCGTGAAATCTTGTGGCCGGACGGCCCGAGATGTCTATCCGCCAACCCCATACGCCGGAAGGTCTCGTAATACGTGATGTTGATGCTGCTTCCTCCATCCATAAGCACCTTGGTGAACTTGTAGCCTCCCACCGAGGTGCCACTACTAGGGCCAGCTGACCCGGATTGTAAACTCGGGAGGATGATCCTCTCGCCCATACAATAGGTTGCTCGACCAGCGCAGTAATGCGGTGCGGCCGGTTCAACAACACCGACTTCCCGCTGCTGAAGTTTGCGGTCCCGTCTGTCCAAGCTAGTGGTAAAGACATGATATCACATCCATCGCTTAACTGTTTTGGATTACTTTGGTAACCCGATCGCTGCTTCTTTGTTGATTGTAACCCCTTGGTTACGATTGTTCGATTGTTTTGATTGTTTTGATTGCCTTGCCCGCCGGATTACCACCGAACCTGTGGCGAAATTTCCTTCATCAGAATCCGGGCGGACCTCGAACCGCCGCCGGCCCTTGATCATACCGAAAGCATTAGAATTTTTGAACTCGTGCATAATATAACAATCCTTCCAGAGGTGATTCGCGGTGCCTCCTTCGTCCCATGCTTCGGACAAGGTTGATTCAACAAGTAATTCAAACGCCCGGATTGTGACCTTGTGCACCACCCCGGTTTGATTGCCTACCTTTTGCCACTGACCCTTGTCCTGTGCGTTGGTGTTGGCCACGAAACCCATGTTACCGCTGGCCTTACGCTTGTTTCCCCATTGCCGCACGGATGATGTCATTGCCTCGAATTGCCATTCGCTTTCCCTTCCCTACTTCGTCACCTTCGCACTCGGGATCCTTGGTACTATCGTAATCAGCATACTTTACCAAAACACCCATGAGCGTGCCCATGTCATTGCAAAACGCTTCATGCGACTCCAGCTTCAACTTCAACGGTTCGAACCGGCAGTTGGCTTCTAGGGTTAAGATAGCGTAATCAGGTTGATCCGGTCGATGAATGTAAGACCTCTCAAACGCGGGCGCACCCAATGTGTTGTAGATTCTCCTCCGCTCGACACAAGCCGCTAAATCCACCACGGATATAGGCTGCTTACGGTATCTTTGAAATTTGAATGAACCGGTCCGAATCGGGTCCATGAACTAACCGAGTTGGGTGGCAAATTTTTCAACCAAGCACGGGCCGCACCTTCCAACATCATGGTGAAATACTTCGCACATGCAGCTTCGCCCACATCAAAGCATCTCCATGGCCATCTCATAGCTTTCTATCCACGCTCGAGCCAAATCGGCGGTGTAATTGGGCACCTTGCGTGGCCCTTTGAAGTCCTTGGGCAAACGACATTGCGTAAAGCGGGACGAGGCAAGGCACCCCAATGATCCGGACGTGACCCCGGTTCAAGATGGTCGATTAACCGGCGCGAGCTGATGGTCCTCATGTTGCGCCGCTAACTCGGCCTCCTGCGTGCCTCGCCCGGTCCACCACCACTTGAGCGCCTTGAAGCCACCACCGGGTTGTTACCTCGAGGCGGACCGTATACGCGCTGCTTGACACGGCCGGTTCATCTGCACGCCGGCTATAACTCCGCAGGCGGGGGTGGAGTGGATCCGATCTCGATCGTATGAATATGCTTCTGCCGAGCCAGGGCCGCCCCGAGGAGCTCCTTGACCCGGCGAAGTTTCTACCGCTGTGGTGAATCGCCTCGATCGAATCGCCCCAATCATGCCGCAGCAGCGACAAGGTTATCCATCGGGTTGGAGTAGTGACCGGTGGCGTCTGACTGATGCGGGCGCGCCGGTATGATGGCGAGGTCGACCTATCACACGAGGCTGAACCGGCGCGGCCATGTGTGCTTCCGGCGGTTTACTACCGTGGCGGATTATCGTCCCTCGCCTCGGGTATTGAAGAGCTTTCCTCAAAACTCAAGGCAAACGGATCTGACTTCCTTTTCATGACTTCATGCGATGCACTCGATCCAAAGATGAGCCTATAAGCTCACAGATCCAAAGCGCCTGCTCGCCGCCATCCTCACGTCTGCGGCTGCCAGATCCGCTTTAGCCTTAGCGACCTGTTCCTTCACCCTTGCAATCTCTGCGCAGTGCGTGTCCCGATCCGCGGGTTAGCCTCCGCCATGAGCGTAGCCACGCGCCAAATAACTCCGATAAAACTTGAGCCGGCAGCGACAGGGCTCCTTTCCGGCTGCCACCATCACATCGAACCGCCGACGATGGGCGCCATGGTCAAGAGTGAAGTGTCGCTATGCATCGCCATGAAAATTCCAACCCGGTGGGTAGATCAAAGAGTCCGAATACTCGCCGTCGGAACAGCCTCGATCCGCCATCTTGCGGTGGTACAAAGACTCGGTTTCTCCGGCGGATGACTCGTCGCCAGAGTAGACAACGGTTTCGCCGCCAGATGCTGATCCGCCTCATAGTCTCCGTGGACGACTCCCACGAAAGCACGCTTGACAGCCCGGTTTAGCGTGGCAGGACTCTTCTTCGTCCGAGCTGCCTCGACGAGGTCGGTGCAGATGTCCAGCCAGGCCCCGCTCGCCGATCTTGCCAATGAACACTTGTATGCCACCAAAGGGGACCGGTACCAGACTCGATCGAGCCGGCTTCGGGCCCCAAATCCGATCGTCGATGTAGAGTTTGCCGCGACGACTCTTAGTCATCCGCCCACAAAGATAGCCTTCGAGTCCTTCAACTTGCCTCTAAGATCATCAAACCATCGCGATAGCCCCACGGTGGGCGCCAACCTGTCGTGGGATTGTCACGGCAGATGTCCTCGTGAAAGGACTTAGTCGCGGGGCCATCGTACGGGTTAACTTAGAGGGTTAAAGCGGACGAAAGACACGGAGTTATACTAGTTCACCCCTTCGATGAAGGAAAGGCCTACGCCTAGTTGTGATGGGATTGATGTAGTTTCGCGACTTGGGAGCAATAGTTTCGCCTAAGCCTCGAATTGTTCTGTTCTAATCCGCCACGGGTCGCCCCTTATATACACGGGTTGACGCTCGGCGGTCTCAGAGTCCCGATCCGCTCATACAAGTGTCCGCTCGGTCTCTTCTCTCTTGTCTTACAAAGACAAGTTACAACAAAGAAGGCGGTTCACATAAATGGACCTTAATTCGCCTCTGGGCTCCGGGCCTCCTCCGTGGGCCTGGATCATGGACGAGGGTAAACCGGCCCCTCTTGGACGGTTCACACTCAGTAGTTGTATTCCCAACACAAATGCAATACGAACACAATCATTTGGCAACAATTCAGGAAAAATATTCTTCAAATAGTTCACTTAACTTCTTAGTTTCATTTGGTTTTTCCCCTTTGCATGCCATTCATAAAACATGTTTTTATACGTTGCTTAATTTCTTGGCTGCAATTGATCTTTGCTCTAAGGGCGCTACGGGTCATCGATAGAGAGTCTGGTTGTCTTGAGTCTATCTCAACTGTGAGAATAGTGAAAGCAACAAACCGAAGTATTTCATTATGACGAGAGATCAAAATTAATGTGGGGAGATAAGATTCTTGTATTACTCATATCCATGGATTTGTAATCATGCTAGTAATTTCATGGATAACATTGATGGATTGAATGAGAGACATGCGGTTTGGTTAGGCTCCCGATGAGGTCCTGAATATTATGGGACGAGATCGTAAACCTTAATCTTTGAGTAATAGTACAATAATTATTTCTCAAAGAAAGAGAAAGAATTGCCTTAAGAAAACAGACATCTGTTCAGTAAACAGCGGACGGAAACCTGCAAAACCGATATTTTGTTGGCAAGATGATCGGACGCCTCACACGAACAGGTGAACCGAGACCAGGCGCACGCGCGCACGTACGGTCCATAGCCAATTAAGCACCCGCACGCGCAGGTGGAGCCCATCTCGTCACTCCAACCAAATATAGTACTATCCACTAGCCATGGACCAAACTAGCACAGTAGACATCGCTCGGCAGGGGGTCCAGCTACCTAGCTGCCTCGCTCTCTCGTTGGGTGGCACTGGCGGGTAGCGCATCGTCGTCGCCGGCCGCCGTCGCCGTCGATGTCCCATGCAGCCATCCGTGGTCCACCCTCCGGCCTGGACACGTCGTGCGTCGATCGGCTGGCCGGCCGGCCGCCCGGGCTCCATCTTTCCGGTGGCGTCTCCATGTCTGCGTACGGTGCATCTAACCGCGCATAGTTCACCCGAAAGCTCCCCGCCACTCTCCCACGGGGACACGCACCTGCCGGTTCAACGGCGAGGTAGCTACCGCGCGCCATTTCTTGTCATGGGGTGAGACAAGAGCGACATGGACAGGGTTTTGTAGCCTTGCCCGTGTAATCCGTTGGTAGTTACGGATCAGTCACGAACGCGCCGATAAGGTCATGACATATTCAAGAACTGATTTGCCTTGCCCGACTCCTTTCTCCCGATCCAGTGCGGCCGCGGGGCCGCACCGGGCGGCCACCTCCCGACCTCCCCTCGACTCCCCGTGCATCCCCCTCCCTCCGCCGCCGCCGGCAACATCGTTGGGCGAAGGCCCCGTGGCCCGGCGGCGGCGGACCTCCTCTGGCGTTCCGAGATCTGAGGCGGCGGCGGCCTGATTTGGATCTCTCTCCCGACGAGGATGGCTGGCAGTGGCGGCCGGGGCGCGGCGGGGGGCTTGGCTGCAGCCGGCGGGAGTAGTACAAGATGGCGGCAGCGGCGGCCGGGGCGCGTCCCGGGCTTGATCTAGTACCTTCGGGTCTAGGCGGACGGCTGCCGTTACGTCCTCAAACTGCTGCATCTCATCGGATTCGGCGACGGCTCGCTGAAGCACTCTGGGTCTGCATCGCATCACGAGGATTATGGCGGTGGTGGTCATCTCCTACATCGGAGGTGGTCGACCTGAGACTGGATGATCGGATCTCGAGATCAGAATTCAGTCCTACCGCGAGTCGTAGACATAGTTGCCGGTGAAAATCGAGCCGATGGCGGCGTTCTGCGTCGTTAGCTTGATGAAGGCATCGTTCTATAACTACTGTCAACCCACTCGTGCTGCTCCGGGGGAAACTCTATGATCTGGTTTTCCAGATCGGACGATGGCGGCACTGCGGTGTCATTTCTCTTTTGGGAGCATCGTTTGTGGAGCAGTGCTGGAAGTCAGAGGTAGGAGGTGGATTGGTTTCGTCTTGCACGGAGCTTCGGTGGAGATGTCAAGTCATGCCTGGCCGACAGGTGCTACGCTTTGTCATGCCTGGTCGGCAGGTGCTATGCACGACAGATCTTTCAGAGACTTCAAGTTGTGTCGGCTGGTGGTACTTGGCGGCATGGTGCCGAGGTGTACCGGCGGCGACCGCGACGTGCTAAGCAGTTCGCGCGCAGGGAGGTGGTGACGTTAGGCGCCGAGGTGGTGCCAACATCAGCTAAACCGGGCAAGGATAATGCGCCAGTACAACTCTGAAGATGGAGTGGTGGCAGTTGGCGGCGGCGGCCTCTGAGAGCGCGCCGGACCGGTGTGTGCCCCATACCCGACAAATGGCTTGGTTGGGGCCTCGGGTCTTAGATTTTAGGCTTGACTGCGTGGTCTGTAGTATTAGGCCCGGACTATCAGCATCCCTTCATCAACTGGATAGGAGTAGCGATAGATGTTGCCTAGACGGTGGCTTCAAACTTACTGTTGTACTTCTTTGTACGGTCTTTTGTGAATAATTAATAAAGTGGCTGCATGCATCGCCCAAATGCAGAGGCCGGGAATCTTTCTCCTTTTGTAAAAAAATGACATATTCAAGAACTGAAATTGAATTTAACAAATACTATGAGTGCTTGGCTGCCACAAGAACTGGAACCGCAGATTCTAAACTCTAATGTTTTGCTCGAGATTTTTTTAAGCACCAACCGCAGAACACGGTATCTAATAGCCGATCTCTATAGGAAACAAAGGGGCACGCCTCCGCCCCGAGAGAAAAGGCGCGATTAGGGTTCCTCTTCGGCTGCAGCTAGTTCCCGACGTCATTGAGGTGGGGGATCCTAGGTCTGCGGTGTTTGCATAGTCTGATCACACTAGCTTTAATTGGTGTTAAGTCTACGTGTCTGGTTGGCGGGAGCGAGGGCATCATCGGTAGTAAGGGGTTAGACCTCTCCGTCATGTCTTCGCTCCGGCGATGCTATTTGGCACCGGTGCAGGGCGCGTGGAGCTTCAGTTAGTGCAAGATCTTGGGCCTCATTTTTCTCTTCGTTTCGTCTAGGTGACTGATGGCAACCTACCTTCTACGGAGGGGATGTCATCGCATCGTTATTTTGTCCTCTAGTTCTTTCTCATCTCAGCCAGATACGGTTTCGTTGAGGAACCTGCAGGGTTTGCACCCCTCCCCCCCACATCTGGTTCGAATTGAGATTATCTTCTGGCCTGGGCAGCTTGTCCGGTATGGCGATCTGTCCAGATCATGATAGTGGCGTTTTCTGATCTACATTGACGACTTGACGATGGTAACTTTTCAAGTTCATGGGTTTCAACAAGGTTGCTTCCGTGATTTAGAGTCCTAGAGGTGGCAAGGAGTTTTGCTCACGGTGCGCCATCGGTGGATGTAGAAGAAAGGAGTTGTTGGTTTCATTAAGGACTTACCAGTAACTTCATACTATTTGAAGGGTGTTCTTGTAAAGGATGATTTGATCTAATATATGGCCTTGGGCCTTTTCACACACAATAAAAACTCTACAGCTATCAGCAAAAATATGAAACGGGATACTATTGTACGCATAGGCGGCTGGGAACCACAAGGTTCACTTATGAACATACTCCCTCCATATCACAAACACATATTATTTCAGATTTGTCTTGAGTTAAAATTGTAGAAACGGATTGCGCTTTTGTTGCTTCTTTTCTAGCTAGAGATTCCATTGGCAGGTCTCCTTTGGCGGATCTGAAAATGGAGGCGTTGAGCGTATCAAAACTCATAAAGGATTTTAAGATCACGAAGATTGATAGGCGGGCAAATAGGATGGCGCACGAGATTGCAAAATTCAGTTTTGACAGTAGATCCGATGGCCTCTTATGTAATAGTGTTCCGCCATGTGTAACTGCTTTTGTAATGAACGATTGTAAGAATCTTAATTTACCAAATTAATATATGGGGGTTTTCAAAAAAAAAATTATAGAACTTTGACTATAAATATAAATATTGTTCCAAATAATCAATTGAGAGCATGTAAATCATATGCTCTATTTCTCTTGAAAAACGCATTCATAATATAATATTTCTCTTATGTTATATATATTTTGTTGTAAAAAATAGTGGTCAAATGTAAATCTTAAATATTGTGTAAGTATAGAAAACGACATGTATTTGCAATATGAAGAGAATATATTCTACCAGAGCATTCTATTGATTTCCTCAATTATTCTTATGTGAGTGCAATGTTTTGAAGCAAAATTAATCCAAGAATAAATTTCCAATATCGATTCCTATATATAACTAAGTAGTTGATCCTCACCACCTCTATTTATCTCAGTATGCACACATCCCACCTCATTAAAGGTTCACCTCAACATGCATGTGAATATGTTTTCTATCAGTAGTTGATCCCACTATTTCAATGTATCTCAACATACACACAATATTCCACCTTACCTAGGACCCATCACAACTTACATGGGAAGAAGGTTTTCACTATATTGTACTATTTAAATTTTCAACTATACAATAATAAATACAACATATAGTATGTGTTAGCCTAAAAAATACAATATGAGTTTTATGTTTTAGTTCATAAATTATTAATCTAAATATCCATACTTCATAATGCGCGGAGTTTTATCTAGTTTCATGAATGGTACATCCAAAAGCCCACATGGCCTACTTACTCGACTTACCCAATCAACATGCAAATTTTTATATCTCTTCACCAAGTCAACCCTAATTAGATGATTTCGGAAAATTTATGGTGTGAACACATGGTTGAAATATAAATATACAAGTTCAATAGAAAAACACTCCAACTATTCACTTTGGCTTTTGTACATGAATAAACACAAAACAGCCCCTGCCGTCATCCATGTCGAACAATTTTTGCTTGATATTGATTGAGCTTTAAAGTTTATATAGGGTTGAAAGCCAACTCCACAAGTGAGTAGGACCGACTGCATGGTAACTTTAGTCCAAACATAGGCTTAAAGCAGTTAATTTGCACTAAAAAGTGTAATGTGAATTTAGTTGATTGCAAACAAATGTATAGTGTTAACTAAGTTAATTTGTTGAAATGAATAGAAATCCATTTACTCATTAGAATGGCACAATTAAATGTGTGGGAAAACCTCATCTCTTATGGTTTTACCACATCATGTAGCCTTTCTAACTGAGAGAAGATGACCCCACTACTTCTATTATCACAACATGCACACATGTCACCTCATCAAAGGCGTACCTCAACTTGCATGTGATTTTTTTCTATTATTAGTGGATTCCACTATTTCTATATATCTCAACATGCACACAATATTCCACCCCATCAAGGGTCCATCACAACTAGCATCTGAAAATATTTTCATTCATTGTACCACTTATATTCAATAAATATTTTCATCTATACAATAATTGAATACAACATAATATGTATTACCCTAAAAAAATACAATATGAATTGTATGCTTTGTTGGAGAACGTAGAATGCAATTTCAAAAAAATTCCTACGATCAAGCAAGATCTATCTAGGAGATGCATAGCAATAAGTGGGGGAGAGTGTGTCCACGTACCCTCGTAGACCGAAAGCGGAAGCGTTAGTTTAACGCAGTTGATGTAGTCGAACGTCTTCGCGATTCAACCGATCAAGTACCGAACGTACGGCACCTCCGAGTTCAGCACACGTTCAGCTCGATGACGTCCCTCGAACTCTTGATCCAGCAAAGTGCCGAGGGAGAGTTTTGTCAGCACGATGGCGTGATGACGGTGATGGTGAAGTGATCCGCGCACGTCTAAGCACTATGACAATATGATCGGAGGAGTAAACGGTGGAGGGGGGCACCACACACGGCTAAGAAACAATTGAGGTGTTTAGAGGTGCCCCTGCCCCCGTATATAAAGGAGGGAGAGGGGAGGAGGCCGGCCTAGGGCGCGCCAAGTGGGAGGAGTCCCACTTGGATCCCTAGTCCAATTCGGCCCCCTCTTTCCTTTTACCGGAAGGGGAAGGAGAGGGAGGAGGAGAAGGAAAGGGGGGTCGTGCCCCTCCCCTTGTCCAATTCGGACTCCCCACGGGGGAAGGGGCGCGCGCCACCCCCTTGTCGGCTGCCTTGCCTCCCTCCTATGGCCCATATGGCCCATATCTTTCCCCCGGGGGTTCCGGTAACCCCCCCGGTACTCCGATATGTACCCGATACATTCATAAACACTTCCGATGTCTGAATACTATAGTCCAATATATCAATATTTACCTCTCGATCATTTCGAGACTCCTCATCATGTCCGTGATCTCATCCGGGACTCCGAACAATCTTCAGTCACCAAAACACATAACTCATAATCCAAATCATCATCGAACGTTAAGCGTGCGGACCCTACGGGTTCGAGAACTATGTAGACATGACCGAGACACATCTCCGGTCAATAACCAACAGTGGAACCTGGATGCTCATATTGGTTCCTACATATACTACGAAGATCTTTATCGGTCAAACCACAATGACAACATACGTCATTCCCTTTTTCACCGGTATGTTACTTGCCCAGGATTCGATCGTCGGTATCTTCATACCTAGTTTGTCGGGGATATACCTCGTGGTATGACCCGGCCGGATGTATAACCTGGCCGGACTTGGCGACTCACTAATGACCCGCCCTGACTGGACGACTCACTAAGTGACCCGCCCGAGCCTGGCGACTTATGGGGGACCTGGCAAGCGGATCAGAGGAGCGACAAGACCCGGGGGCCCAAAAGGCTCAAGGCCCAGAAGGCCGGCTTACGTTATGGTAGGCCGACTTAAGAGGAAGAAAGCAAGACCCGGACTTGTATTCAACTTGTAAGAAAAGATAGACTAGTCCTAGTCCTACTAGGACTCCACATGTAACCCGCCCCTCTAACTTATATAAGGAGGGGCAGGGCTCCCCAAAGGGGGACAAGCAGCAAGAAACAATATCTAGGGCTAGACACAAAGGGAGAGCCGGCTTATGCGGCGAATTTCTCATGATCATAATGAGATCTAGCCACAAACAGCATGTAGGACTATTACCGGATGATGTTTCCCGGGGCCCGAAGCTGTGTAAATCCTTGTCTTGTGTTGCGTCTCTCGATTCCACTCGACCCCTCTCAAGCTACCACATAGATGCGTTGGCCTCGCGACTAAGTCCTTACACTAAGGACATCTACCGTGACAAATCCACGACTGTTGGCGCCCATCGTGGGACTCGCGCACGGTGATGTTAAGTTCTTGGAGGGATCTACCAGGGATCGACAAGCTCGCGTTTCGTTGAACAAAAAAAAAGAGCCGGCAGATTCATTGTCCGTCCACAGCAAACACCTCGATGATCCGTTAAATTCGACAGAAGATTCAATCTTTGGCTATTGCGCCGCGCAAGTCGCGAGTCCGACAAAAGAAATTACTGGAAAAGAGAAAAGAAGATTAGATTGGTCAAAACGACAATGACCCGGAGAAGGATTCACGTGTGGGATGAACCCGGATTCGTCTTTCGTCGCCTTTGAGCCCTCGCGTCTCGCGATCGCCGAGCCGCCTCGCAGCATGGCGACCATGGGTTGACTAATGCGCCAAGCCGCCGCCACTGTCGCAGCTTCGCGCCGTCGCTAAAGTCGGCGCGCCGACCGCCTTGGGCCGCCCTGGTTGAGCCGCTACCGGGCCTCGTCTCGCCATCTTCGCCAAGCCGCCTCAACGCCTCTGAATCGACTCCGCAGAGCCGCCGTGGCTCCCTTCACCGCGGGCTCACCTCCAGGTCGCCACCCTGGTCCGCCAGGTCGCCGGCCTCTCACCGGAGTGGCTCCACGTCGCCGCCTCCATCTTGAGCTGCTTTCGAGCGCCTCCTCCATCCAGAGATGTTGCTCTGAGCGCCTTTTTGCCATGAGCTGCTGCGACCGGCCTTGTCACTTCAACTGTCATCGTCGCGTCCGCAGCCGCCATTGTGCCACGGCCTCGCCAAACCTCCAAGCCGTTATGCGGCCTCGCTGGAGCAGGCCTCGAAACCCCAACTGCCACATTGTTGTGGCCGCCTCTCCGGCCTTGCCTCCGCTCGGATTTGCTCCGAGTCGCCGTCACCTCTTCTGCTCCGAGTCGCCGTCGGGCATCTGCAGCCAACCATGCTATGACCCTCGCTTTCTCGCTAAGCCGCCTCGACATAGTGCTCGAGCCGCAGGGCCCATCTCTACTGCCCTAAACCGCCCGTGCCGGCTGACCGCCGCCACCGCGCTCAAGACGCTGACCGGCTCGCCGACCACGCTGGCCTCTGCAACAGGCCATTACCGCTGACGTTCAAGTCGCCTTCATGTCGTCAAGCTTATTCTGGCTCTGTGGCCGCTCCGTCCTCGAGTCGCCGCTGCGTCATCGAGTCACCTGGCTGCCTCCGAGAGCCGCCCTTACCTCTACCATCACACTACTTTGGCGTCAGGCGCATGGCCTCCCGGCCTCCTCGGATTGGCTGCTATGGTTTTTTGTTGAGCCGCCTGTACTCAGCGTTGACTCCGGGAAAATTCATCACGGCTGCTTTGACCTGGATTGACCTCAAGCTGCCTTTGCTTCCGCAAACCATTAAAGCAGTCTTTCCTTCAGTTAAAAGTTATCCAAAGCTACGAATAAGAGTCAGACAAGGGAGTGCCATGGACTAGTGTCGCACAGTTTCACGGACATGTGTGTGCCGGTCCATTTTGCATCAACACGCCGCGGACGATCACCCGTCCGCCCTCGCGTCCGGTTCACGCGTCCGCACCGGCTTACAACGCGGAGGACAACTTGCCCATCCGCACCGGCTTACAACACCGGGCCGACTCATCTGTCTGCTCCCGTGGCCGACTCACCCGTGAGTGATTTTGGTTTCACCTAGTGATCATCAACTTCATGGCGGGTTATTTCCGGCCTAAACGAATCAGGTGCTATTCATCCAAGTTTATTTTACTGAACATATTGTTTTCATCAAAGAACAATTACTTTGGTCTGTATATTTTTATGTGCAGCAAAGGTGGTGCCATGTTGTGCCTATGAAGTGTATGTCAGCACCATCATGCACCGGCGCCTGCGCCCGCTTACTGATGGAACAGGTGTGCACAAGTCGCCGCCCGTATAGCTTAATCTACATTAACCTGCCGGAGCCGCGTTGAGCCGCCCTTGCCGCCTTGAGCCGCCGGAGTTATATTAAGTCGTCGGTCTGCCATGAGCCGCCGGAACTATATTGAGTCGCTGGTCTGCCTGAGCCACCTCTGTCGCGATAAACGGATCATCCGTCGTCCTAACAAATCAGGTGACATCAATCCAAGTTTGTTTTATTAACACATGTTGTTTTTATCAAAGAACAGTTTATCTTTGCCTTGGTCTGCAATATTGTTTATGCAGGGCAATTATTTATGACAAAAAGTGATATTATACCGCGGAGATGGAGGCACGCCAACATCTTTTGGCACAGGCGGTCGTCGTTACTCAACGGACTCCCGCACCGGCTTACAACGCCGTGGCTGTCTCTCGCGACCACGCTGGCTTACAACAAGGAGGACAACTTGCCCGTCCGCACCGGCTTACAACGCCACGGCCGGTTCATCTGTCTATGTCACCTCTGATGTTACGGTCGTCTTTACCGTCCGTCTCTCGCGGCCTGGTCTACATCAACACATCGGGTCGCACCTATTTGGATGAGCTGTTTATTGAGTATGAGCAAGTCACTGCTTGGGAAGCCCGGTTTTTCTTCCAACAAATTGGAGGCAAATTATCATATATTATCAGCCGCCGTCTGCACTGGATGGTTCAATGGGCGTGCACACAAGTTGCCGCCGCTACAGTTTGGCTAACTTCAAAATAGCCAGTTGGGAGAAACCATTGGCCGAGTTGCTGACATGGCTCATACGGGATCATTTATAACCCGCCGCAGTCACCTCAACCTTCTGTGGATTCACGTCGCGCTATCAACGCCAATGATATGCACCTTCTGCTATGGTCAAATATGGAGAATCTCAAGCCAACACTTCGAGTCATCTTGAGACTCGGGGGCTACAATGGTATGGCTCGGCAAAATTAGCCGGTTTCAATGAATTCAAGAACTCCGGGTCATTGAAGGGAAGATAACCCGGCCCTGGAGGCTACTGCTTTATTGGCAAATATTTAAAGGCCATCAGAAAAATTTCCGGTTCAAAATGAAGATTCCGGTTTAAAATACAGCTCAAGAGACATCTTTCTCCTGCAAAGCTTTGAAGCTCTTAAAACCGGTTCAACATCTGGATCAAGGTAAATTTGTCCCTTACAAAGCTTTGAGGATCTCAATATCCGGTTTTAGAATTTCCGGTTCAAAAGAATTAATCTCTCGCAAGTTCGAGATCTCAGACAAATTAATGGTTACCAAAGGGAACTTGCTGCCATGATGCACGGTTCAAAACATGGGTATCCTTCCTTACGGCATATTTTATTATGATCACTTGGGGGCTTCCTGCTCATCGGGCATAGCTATCAGTACCCTCTTGATCGCCGCAATGCCAAAATTTATATGGTCACTTGGGGGCTTCCTGTTCAAACATAGGTCGTATTCGAACCAAAGAGAACATAGCTGTCGATACCCTTTTGATTAGCAAACTGCTGAACCTACTTGGGGGCTTCTTGATCGTATCCGAATCATAGCTCAACCCCTTTGGGAATCGACGTGGATCGTATTCGAATCAACATCGTTAAACAACTTTTAAGGTCATTTTGGGGCTTCATGTTCAAACATAGGTCGTATTCGAACCAAAGAGAACATAGCTGTCGATACCCACTTTGATCGGCAACGCCAACGCCACTGGGGGCTATATGATCGTATTCGAATCTTAGCTTAACCCCTTTGGAACGGTTTACTGATCGTATTCGAATCAAAAGCCTCAAAAATTTTATCTCTTTTTATACAATCGCAAGTATTTGAGTTATCACAAATATCATATGTGACGGCTCTTACAGAGTTGAGTTATCAACTTCACTGTCCGGGTCACATAAGCCGGCGGTATCATTCAAAGGATCATAGGGATCTTGTGATCTACTTATGTGCAGGATAAGGCTACATTTGGGTGGTTACCCACCTTGGCTTTTGACGCTATGTCGCCAGGGCATATGTTGTTTAAACTCTTTGCAGGATTTGCAGGAATATGACATATAAATGATTAAATTCAAGCTCATTACCAAACTTGATGCTTCGAAATGATTATCCATTCTGGATTTTTCTCAAAGGCTATAAGCCGCCGGGTTACAAAAATTCCGGCTTACAATGGAGGCGTATTAAATCGCCAACGGCCAAGAGTTGTCGGGTATTTAGAACTCCGGATTTACTTGTCAACACATAAGGTATTTGAATCTTTAAATAGCCAAACTTGGCTGGATTTTCATTATGATATTGAATGATTGAGGTTTTCAAACCGGGTTATTCAAATCTTTAATAGCCAACATGGCTGGATTTTTATTATGGTTATCAGTAACTAATATTATTGAGGTTTTCAAAGTCGCTTCAGCGCAATGGCTATTATTTTATCAATGAATATGATTTATTCTACAATGAAAGGAATAGTCCCGAGTCCCTGCAGGCTTACGACCCGGCACTTGGGGGCTACGTTATTCGAATTGAGATTACATCGAATATGCAAGTCCCATGTCCCTGCCAGCATGCACCATGGCACTTGGGGGCTAATGCAAAGTCATTTTTTGCTCAACTTATTGAAGACCCGACTCATCATATTCTAAATGAGCCGGCCCTTGGGGGCTACCAATTGCTCCTGTAAAAATTCAAGCCGGCCCTTGGGTGTTACACATTGCTATTCAAGTTTACATGGTTATATATACAAAGTCCCTGCTCATTATTGCATAATGACCCGACCCTTGGGGGCTACACTGGTTGAAGTTTTTATAAGCATAGCAATTTCAAGTCCTGTGTTGTCGCAAGCATGACCACCCGCACTTGGGGGCTACATATATGGAGTATTCAGTTTTACTAGTGACTGAGATGAACATGGATTTTCTTCAAAGTGGCAGTAATTATATGGAAACAAGTCTCAAATCATCACTTTGTTTTCATTCAAGACTTGGGGCTAAGGTAATATGGATATAAGGGAGAAATATCGCCAATTTTCAGTTTTGAGCAAACCAGATTGACCCGGCATCACCAATCATTATGACCCGATGTCTGCAACAATCATAACCCCGCATCGTCAATAATCATGAACCGGCATTGGCAACAATCATGAACCGGCATTTGGAAACAATCATGACCAGGAATTATCAGTTTTTATAACCCGGTGATTTTGGAAATCAGATATCGGCAAGTTCTATATTTTCAAACCGGCTGAATATCATATGAGTATTTCAAGACCAATATTTCTTAAGCAGGCGCTTTGGAAGCCGACTCAAGTGGATTATTCTTCACAATATTTCTCTATGAGACACCAACGTTAGCAATTTGAGTATGAAGATGGTTTATTGACCCGGATTTTCTAGAAGGAGGAAATGACAAGGACTTAAGCATGATCAAGTGCCGACTTACAAGAATATTAACCCGGAGCACAACCTATCAATTTTGTTCTTGTATTTATTTTGCAACATAAGTTTACCATGGATAAATCCAAGCTAAACTGGGGGCTAATGTCGGGGATATACCCCGCGGTATGACCCGGCCGGATTATAACCCGGCCGGACTTGGCGACTCACTAATGACCCGCCCTGACTGGAGGACTCACTAAGTGACACGCCCGAGCCTGGCGACTTATGGGGGACTTGGCAAGCGGATCAGGGGAGCGACAAGACCCGGGGGCCCAAGAGGCTCAAGGCCCAGAAGGCCGGCTTACGTTATGGTAGGCCGGCTTAAGAGGAAGAAAGCAAGACCCGGACTTGTATTCAACTTGTAAGAAATGATAGACTAGTCCTGGTCCTACTAGGACTCCACATGTAACCCGCCCCTCTAACTTATATAAGGAGGGGCAGGGCTCCCCAAAGGGGGACAAGCAGCAAGAAACAATATCTAGGGCTAGACACAAAGGGAGAGCCGGCTTATGCGGCGACTTTCTCATGATCATAATGAGACCTAGCCACAAACAACATGTAGGGCTATTACCGGATGATGTTTCCCGGGGCCCGAAGCTGTCTAAATCCTTGTCTTGTGTTGCGTCTCTCGATTCCACTCAACCCCTCTCAAGCTACCACATAGATGCGTTGGCCTGGCGACTAAGTCCTTACACTAAGGACATCTGCCGTGACAAATCCACGAAATAGTTCAATCTCGTTACCGACAAGTCTCTTTACTCGTTCCATAATGCATCATCCTGCAACTAACTCATTAGTCACATTGCTTGCAAGGCTTATCATGTTGTGCATTACCGAGAGGGCTCAAAAATACCTCTCCGATACTCGGAGTGACAAATCCTAATCTCGATCTATGCCAACCCAACAAACACCTTCGGAGACACCTGTAGAGCATCTTTATAATCACCCAGTTACGTTGTGACGTTTGATAGCACATAAGGTGTTCCTCCGGTATTCGGGAGTTGCATAATCTCACAGCTAAAGGAATATGTATAAGTGATGAAGAAAGCAATAGCAATAAAACTTAACGATCATTATGCTAAGCTAACGGCTGGGTCTTGTCCATCACATCATTCTCCTAATGATGTGATCCCGTTCATCAAATGACAACACATGTCTATGGTCGGGAAACTTAACCATCTTTTATTAACGAGCTAGTCTAGTAGAGGCATAAGAGGGACACTATGTTTTGTCTATATATTCACACATGTATAAATTTTCCGGTTAATACAATTCTAGCATGAATAATAAACATTCATCATGATATAAGGAAATATAAATAACAACTTTATTATTGCTTCTAAGGCATATTTCCTTCAGTCTCCCACTTGCACTAGAGTCAATAATCTAGATTACATTGTAATGATTCTAACACCCATGGAGTCTTGGTGCTGATCATGTTTTGCTCGTGGAAGAGGCTTTCAGATATGTGTGTATTTTGCAAATCTCTATGTCTCCCTCCTTGACTTGATCACGGATGGAGTTGAAGCGTCTCTTGATATGTTTGGTTCTCTTGTGAAATCTGGATTCCTTCGCTAAGGCAATTGCTCCAGTATTGTCACAAAAGATTTTCATTGGACCCGTTGCACTAGGTATTACACCTAGATCGGATATGAACTCCTTCATCCAGACTCCTTAATTTGCTGCTTCTAAAGCAGCTATGTACTCCGCTTGACACGTAGATCCCGCCATGATGTTTTGTTTGGAACTGCACCAACTGACAGCTCCACCATTTAATATAAATACATATCCGGTCTGCGATTTAGAGTCATCTGGATTAGTGTCAAAGCTAGCATCGACATAACCATTTAAGACAAGCTCTTTGTCACCTTCATAAATGAGAAACATATCCTTAGTCCTTTTCAGGTACTTCAGGATGTTCTTGACCGCTGTCCAGTGATCCACTCCTGGATTACTTTGGTACCTCCCTGCTAAACTAATAGCAAGGCACACATCAGGTCTGGTACACAGCATTGCATACATGATAGAACCTATGGCTGAGGCATAGGGAATGACTTTCAATTTCTATCTTCTGTAGTGGTCGGGCATTGAGTCCGACTCAATTTCACACCTTGTAACACAGGCAAGAACCCTTTCTTTAACTGATCCATTTTGAACTTCTTAAAAACTTCATCAAGGTATGTGCTTTGTGAAAGTGCAATTAAGCGTCTTGATCTATCTCTATAGATCTTGATGCCGAATATATAAGCAGCTTCACCGAGGTCTTTCATTGAAAAATTCTTATTCAAGAATCCTTTTATGCTATCCAGAAATTCTATATCATTTCCAATCAACAATATGTCATCCACATATAATATTAGAAATGCTACAGAGCTCCCACTCACTTTCTTGTAAATACAAAGCCCGAAAGTCAGATAAAACCATATGCTTTTATCACACTATCAAAGTGTATATTCCAACTCCGAGATGCTTGCACCAGTCCATAAATGGATCGCTGGAGCTTGCACACTTTGTTAGCACCTTTAGGATCGACAAAACCTTCTGGTTGCATCATATACAACTCTTCTTTAAGAAATCCATTAAGGAATGCAGTTTTGATGTCCATTTGCTAGATTTTATAATCATAAAATGCAGCAATTGCTAACATGATTCAGACAGACTTAAGCATCGCTACGGGTGAGAAGGTCTCATCATAGTCAACTCCTTGAACTTGTCAAAAACCTTTCACAACAAGTCAAGCTTTATAGACAGTAACATTACCATCAGCGTCAGTCTTCTTCTTGAAGATCCATTTATTCTCTATGGCTTGCCAATCATCGAGCAAGTCAACCAAAGTCCATACTTTGTTCTCATACATGGATCCCATCTCAGATTTCATGGCCTCAAGCCATTTCACGGAATCTGGGCTCATCATCGCTTCCTCATAGTTCGTAGGTTCGTCATGGTCTAGTAACATGACTTCCAGAACAGGATTACCGTACCGCTCTTGTGAAAAACGTACTCTGGTTGACCTATGAGGTTTGGTAGTAACTTGATCTGAAGTTTCATGATCATCATCATTAGCTTCCTCACTAATTGGTGTAGGCAGCACTGGACCTGATTTCTGTGATGAACTACTTTCCAATTTGAGAGAAGGTACAACTACCTCATCAAGTTCTACTTTCCTCCTACTCAGTTCTTTCGAGAGAAACTCCTTCTCTAGAAAGGATCCATTCTTAGCAACAGATATCTTGTCTTCGGATCTGTGATGGAAGGTGTACCCAACAATTTCTTTTGGGTATCCTATGAAGACACACTTCTCTGACTTGGGTTCGAGCTTATCAGGCTGAAGCTTTTTCACATAAGCATCGCAACCCCAAACTTTAAGAAACGACAGCTTAGGTTTCTTGCCAAACCACAGTTCATACGGTGTTGTCTCAACGGATTTAGATGGTGCCCTATTTAATGTGAATGCAGCTGTCTCTAATGCATAACCCCAAAACGATAGTGGTAAATCGGTAAGAGACATCATAGACTGCACCATATATAATAAAGTTCGGACACACCATTACGTTGTGGTGTTCCAGGTCGCATGAGTTGTGAAACTATTCCACATTGTTTTAAATGAAGGCCAAACTCGTAACTCAAATATTCGCCTCCGCGATCAGATCGTAGAAACTTTATTTTCTTGTTACGATGATTTTCCACTTCACTCTGAAATTCTTTGAACTTTTCAAATGTTTCGGACTTGTGTTTCATTAATTAGATATACCCATATCTGCTCAAATCACCTGTGAAGGTCAGAAAATAACGATACCAGCCGCGATCCTGAACACTCATCGGACCGCATACATCGGTATGTATTATTTCCAATAAGTCAGTGGCTCGCTCCATTGTTCCGGAGAACGGAGTCTTAGTCATCTTGCCCATGAGGCATGGTTCACAAGCATCAAATGATTCATAATCAAGTGATTCCAAAATTCCATCCACATGGAGTTTCTTCATGCGCTTTACACCAATATGACCTAAACGGTAGTGCCACAAATATGTTGCGCTATCATTATCAACTTTGCATCTTTTGGCATTAATATTATGAATATGTGTATCAGTACGATAGAGATTCAACAAAAATAGACCACTCTTCAAGGGGGCATGACCATAAAAGATAGTACTCATATAAATAGAACAACCATTATTCTCTGATTTAGATGAATAACCGTCTCGCATCAAACAAGATCTAGATATAATGTTCATGCTCAACGCTGGCACCAAATAACAATTATTCAGGTCTAAAATCCCTAAGGTAGATGTAGAGGTAGTGTGCCGACGGCGATCACATCGACCTTGGAACCATTTCCGACGCGCATCGTGATACGTCTCCAACATACCTATAATTTTTTATTGTTCCATGCTATTATATTATCTGTTTTGGATGTTTAATGGGCTTTAATATGCTCTTTTATATTATTTTTGGGACTAACTGATGTCTACTACGCAACCTTCTTCTTGTAGACGTTGTTGGGCCTCGAAGTGCAGAGGTTTGTAGGACAGTAGCAAATTTCCCTCAAGTGGATGACCTAAGGTTTATCAATCCGTGGGAGGCGTAGGATGAAGATGGTCTCTCTCAAACAACCCTGCAAGCAAATAACAAAGAGTCTCTTGTTGTTGGGGAACGTAGCAGAAATTCAAAATTTTCCTACGTGTCACCAAGATCTATCTATGGAGAAACCAGCAACGAGGGGAAGGAGAGTGCATCTACATACCCTTGTAGATCGCTAAGCGGAAGCGCTCAAAAGAACGGGGTTGAAGGAGTCGATTGTCGTGATCCAAATCACCGGAGATCCTAGTGTCGAACGGACGGCACCTCCGCGTTCAACACACGTACAGCCCGGTGACGTCTCCCACGCCTTGATCCAGCAAGGAGAGAGGGAGAGGTTGAGGAAGACTCCATCCAGCAGCAGCACAACGGCATGGTGGTGATGGAGGAGCGTGGCAATCCAGCAGGGCTTCGCCAAGCACCACGGGAGAGGAGTAGGAGGAGAGGTAGGGCTGCGCCTGGAGAGGGAGAGGCTCTCGTGTCTTGGGCAGCCCCCATGGCTCAAGTATTTATAGGGGGAAAGGGGGCTGCGCCCCCTTTAGGGTTTCCCACCCCCAAGGGGTGCGGCCAGCCCTAGATCCCATCTAAGGGGGGCGGCCAAAGGGGGGAGAGAGGGGAGGCGCGCCTGGGGTGGGCCTTAGGGCCCATCTGCCCTAGGGTTTGCCTCCTCCCACTCCCCCTTGCACCTTGGGCCTCTTGTGGGGGGCGCACCAGCCCCCTTGGGGCTGGTTCCTCCCACACTTGGCCCACGAGCCTTCGGGGTTGGTGGCCCCACTTGGTGGACCTCGACCTCCGGTGGTCCCGTGACGCTCTCGAAAAACCCAAACTTTTAGGTGACCAAAACAGACTTCCATATATAAATCTTTACCTCCGACCATTCCGAACTCCTCGTGACGTCCGGGATCTCATCCGGACCAACAACATTCGTAACCACATACAAACTTCCTTTATAACCCTAGCGTCATCGAACCTTAAGTGTGTAGACCCTACGGGTTCGGGAGACATGTAGACATGACCGAGACGTTCTCCAGTCAATAACCAACAGCGGGATCTGGATACCCATGTTGGCTCCCACATGTTCCACGATGATCTCATCGGATGAATCACGATGTCAAGGACTCAATCGATCCCATATACAATTCCCTTTGTCTAGCGGTATTGTACTTGCCGGAGATTCGATCGTCGGTATACCAATACCTTGTTCAATCTCGTTCCCGGCAAGTCTCTTTACTCGTTCCGTAACACATCATCTCGTGATCAACCCCTTGATCACATTGTGCACATTATGATGATGTCCTACCGAGTGGGCCCAGAGATACCTCTCCGTTTACACGGAGTGACAAATCCCAGCCTCGATTCGTGCCAACCCAATGTGACACTTTCGGAGATACCAGTAGTGCACCTTTATAGCCATCCAGATTGCCAGGACGCGTTTGGTACACCCAAAGCATTCCTACGGTATCCGGAGTTGCACAATCTCATGGTCTAAGGAAATGATACTTGACATTGGAAAAGCTTTAGCATACTAACTACGATCTTTGTGCTAGGCTTAGGATTGGGTCTTGTCCATCACATCATTCTCCTAATGATGTGATCCCGCTATCAATGACATCCAATGTCCATGGTCAGAAACCGTAACCATCTATTGATCAACGAGCTAGTCAACTAGAGGCTTACTAGGACATGGTGTTGTCTATGTACCCACACATGTATCTGAGTTTCCTATCAATACAATTATAGCATGGATAATAAACGATTATCGTGAACAAGGAAATATAATAATAACTAATTTATTATTGCCTCTAGGGCATATTTCCAACAGTCTCCCACTTGCACTAGAGTCAATAATCTAGTTCACATCGCCATGTGATCAACACTGATAGGTCACATCGCCATGTGACCAACATCCAAAGAGTCTACTAGTGTCTTAAACTAGTTCACATCACCATGTGATTAAGTCTCAATGAGTTCTAGGGTTTGATCATGTTTTTGCTTGTAAGAGAAGTTTTAGTCAACGGGTCTGTAGTATTCAGATCCGTATGTACTTCGCAATTCTCTATGTCATATTGTAAATGCTGCTTCCACGTTCCACTTGAAGCTATTCCAAATGGTTGCTCCACTATACGTATCCGGTTTGCTACTCAGAGTCATTCGGATAGGTGTTAAAGCTTGCATCGACGTAACCCTTTACGCCGAACTCTTTATCACCTCCATAATCGATAAATATTTCCTTATTCTTCTAAGGATAATTTTGACCGCTGTCCAATGATCTGTTACTGGATCATTTTTTGTACCCCTTGACTGACTCATGGCAATGCACACGTCAGGTGCGGTACTTAGCATAGCATACTATAGAGCCTACGTCTGAAGCGTAGGGGACGACCTTCGTCCTATCTCTCTTTTATGCCGTGGTCGAGCTTTAAGTCTTAACTTCATACCTTACTACTCAGGCAAGAACTCCTTCTTTGACTGATCCATCTTGAACACCTTCAAGATCATGTCAAGGTATATGCCCATTTGAAAGTATTATTAAACATTTTGATCCATCTTATAGATCTTGATGCTTATTGTTCAAGTAGCCTAATCCAGGTTTTCCATTGAAAAACACTTTTCAAACAACCCTATATGCTTTCTAGAAATTCTACATCATTTCTGATCATCAATATGTCAACAACATATACTCATCAGAAATTCTATAGTGCTCCCACTCACTTCTTTGGAAACACAAGTTTCTCACAAACTTTGTATAAACCCAAAATCTTTGATCATCTTATCAAAGTGCATATTCCAACTCCGAGATGCTTACTCCAGTCCATGGAAGGATCGCTGGAGCTAGCATACCTTTTAGCATCCTTAGGATCGACAAAACCTTTCTGATTGTATCACATACAACCTTTCCTTACGAAAACCGGTAAGGAAACTCGTCTTGACATCCATCTGCCAGAATTTCATAAATGCAGCTTATGCTAACATGATTCCGACGGACTTTAAGCATCGCTACGGATGAGAAAATCTCATCGTAGTCAACTCCTTGAACTTGTGAAAAAACTCTTCGCCACAAGTCGAGCTTCATAGACGATGACATTACCGTCCACGTCCGTCTTCTTCTTAAAGATCCATTTAGCTCAATGGCTTGCCGATCATTGGGCAAGTCCACCAAAGTCCATGCTTTGTTCTGATACATGGATCCTATCTCGGATTTCTTGGCTCCTAACCATTTGTCGGAATTTGGGCCCACCATCGCTTCTCCATAGCTCGAGGTTCATTGTTGTCTAGCAACATGACCTTTAAGACAGGATCACCGCACCACTCCAAGCAAAGACGTCCTTGTCGTCCCACGAGGTTCGGTAGTGACTTGATCCGAAACTTCATGATCACTATCATAAGCTTCTACTTCAATTGGTGTAGGTGCCACGGGAACAATTTCCTGTGCCCTGCTACACACTAGTTGAAGTGACGGTTCAATAACCTCATCAAGTCTCCACCATCCTCCCACTCAACTTTTCGAGACAAACTTTTCCTCGAGAAAGGACCCGATTCAAGAAACAATCCCTATTGCTTTCGGATCTGAATAAGGAGGTATACCCAATTGTTTTGGGTGTCCTATGAAGATGCATTTTATCCGCTTTGGGTTCGAGCTTATCAACCTGAAACTTTTCCACATAAGCGTCGCAGCCCCAAACTTTTAAGAAACGACAATTTAGGTTTCTCCAAACCATAGTTCAAACGGTGTCGTCTCAACGGAATTACGTGGTGCCCTATTAAAGTGAGTGTGGTTGTCTCTAATGCCTAACCCATGAACGATAGTGGTAATTTAATAAGAGACATCATGGTATGCCCCATATCCAATAGGGTGCATCTATGATGTTCGGACACACCATCACACTATGGTGTTCCAGGCGGTGTTAGTTGTGAAACAATTTCCACAATGTCTCAATTGTGTACCAAACTCGCAACTCAGATATCCATCTCTATGATCACATCACAGACATTTTATCCTCTTGTCACGAAGATCTTCAACTTCACTCTGAAATTACTTGAACCTTTCAATAATTCAGTCTTGTGTTTCATCAAGTAAATATACTCAACATCTACTCAAATCATCTCGTGAAGTAAGAACATAACGATATTCATCAGATGCCTCAAAGACTCATTGGACTGCACACATCAAAATGTGTTACTTCCAACAAGTTGCTATCTTGTTCCATCTTCTTCAAAACGAGGCTTTTGGTCATCTTGCCCATGTGGTATGATTTGCATATCTCAAGTGATTCAAAATCAAGTGAGTCCAAACGATCCATCTGCATGGAGTTTCTTCATGCGATACACCAATAGACATGGTTCGCATGTCTCAAACTTTTCAAAACGAGTGAGTCCAAAGATCCATCAACATGGAGCTTCTTCATCGCTTTTACACCAATATGACTTACATGGCAAGTGCCACAAGTAAGTGGTACTATCATTACTATCTTATATCTTTGGCATGAAAATGTGTATCACTACGATCGAGATTCAATAAACCATTCTTTAGGTGCAAGACCATTGAAGGTATTATTCAAATAAACAGAGTAACCATTATTCTCCTTAAATGAATAATCAGATTGCGATAGACATAATCCAATCATGTCTATGCTCAACGCAAACACCAATCTCGGTAAGTAGAGGGAGCGTGCGATGCTTGATCACATCAACCTTGGAAATACTTCCAACACGTATCGTCACTCACCTTTAGCTAGTCTCCGTTTATTCCGTAGCTTTTATTTCGAAGTTACTAACACTTAGCAACCGAACCGTATCTAATACCTGGTGCTACTAGGAGTACTAGTAAAGTACACATTAACATAATTTATATCCAATATACTTCTATCGACCTTGCCAGCCTTCTCATCTACCAAGTATCTAGGGTGGTTCCGCTTCTGGGTCCGTTCCTCTCATTACTGAAGCACTTAGTCTCGGGTTTGGGTTCAACCTTGGGTTTCTTCACTAGAGCAGCAACTGTTTTCCCGTTTCATGAAGTATCCCTTGCTGCCCTTGCCCTTCTTGAAACTAGTGGTTTTACCAACCATCAACAATTGATGCTCCTACTTGACTTCTACTTTCGTGGTGTCAAACATTGCGAACACTTCAAGGATCATCATATCTGTCCTTGATATGTTTTAGTTCATCACGAAGCTCTAGTAGCTTGGTGGCAATGTCTTTGGAGAAACATCACTATCTCATCTGGAAGATTAACTCCCACTCGATTCAAGTGATTGTTGTACCCAGACAATCTGAGTACAAGCTCAACGATTGAGATCTTCTCCCTTAGTTCGTAGGCTAGAAAACTTGTCGGAGGTCTCATACCTCTTGACGTGAGCACGAGCCTGAAATCCCAATTTCAGCCCTCAGAACATCTCACATGTTCCGAGACGTTTCAAAACGTCTTTGGTGCCTTAATTCTAAGCCGTTTAACATTACCGAACTATCACGTAGTCATCAAAACGTGTGTCGATGTTCGCAACATCCATGCACTCACGCTCGAGGTCCAACACACCGAGCGTGCATTAAGGACATAAGCTTTCTCTTGACCGCATAATTGCTATCGTCAACTTTCAACTATATTTTCTAGGAACATATCTAAACAAAGAGAACTAAAGCGTGAGCTATGACATAATTTGCAAAGGGTTTTTGACTATGTTCAGGATAATTAAGTTCATCTTATGAACTCCCACCAGATAGACATCCTCTAGTCATCTAAGTGATTACACGATCCGAGTCAACTAGGCCGTGTCCGATCATCACGTGAGACGGACTAGTCATCATCGGTGAACATCTTCATGTTGATCGTATCTACTATCGACTCATGCTCGACCTTTCGGTCTCGTGTTCCGAGGCCATGTCTGTACATGCTAGGCTCGTCAAGTTAACCCTAAGTGTTTCGTGTGTAAATCTGTCTTACACCGTTGTATGTGAACGTAAGAATCCATCACACCCGATCATCATGTGGTGCTTAGAAGTTTATTTAACTTTAGCAACGGTGCACGCTTAGGGGAGAACACTTCTTGAAATTGTTGTAAGGATCATCTTATTTACTACCGTCGTTCTAAGTAAACAAGATGCATAAACATAATAAACATCACATGCAATTATATAGTAGTGACATGATATGGCCAATATCATATAGCTCCATTGATCTCCATCTTCGGGCTCCATGATCATCATCGTCACCGCATGACACCATGATCTCCATCATCATGATCTCCATCATCGTGTTCCATGAAGTTGTCTCGCCAACTATTACTTCTACTACTATGGCTACCGTTAGCAATAAAATAAAGTAATTACATGGCGTTGTTTAATGACACGCAGGTCATATAATAAATAAAGACAACTCCTATGGCTCCTGCCGTTGTCATACTCATCGACATGCAAGTCGTGAATCCTATTACAAGAACATGATCAATCTCATACATCACATATCATTCATCACATTCTTCTTGGCCATATCACATCACATAGCATACCCTACAAAAACAAGTTAGACGTCCTCTAATTGTTGTTTGCATGTTTTACGTGGCTGCTATGGGTTTCTAGCAAGAACGTTTCTTACCCACGCAAAACCACAACGTGATATGCCAATTGCTATTTACCCTTCATAAGGACCCTTTTCATCGAATCCGCTCCGACTAAAGTGGAGAGATCGGCACCGCTAGCCACCTCATGCACCAAGTGCATGTCACCGGTGGAACCTGCCTCACGAAGTGTACATGTAAGGTCGGTCCGGCCGCTTCATCCCACAATACCGTCAAACAAGATTGGACTAGTAACGGTAAGCATATTGAACATCATCAACGCCCACAACTACTTTTGTGTTCTACTCGTGCAATGAATCTACGCAATAGACCTAGCTCATGATGCCATTGTTGGGGAACGAGCAGAAATTCAAAATTTTCCCACGTGTCACCAAGATCTATCTATGGAGAAACCAGCAACGAGGGAAGGAGAGTGCATCTACATACCCTTGTAGATCGCTAAGCGGAAGCGCTCAAGAGAACGGGGTTGAAGGAGTCGACTGTCGTGATCCAAATCACCGGAGATCCTAGTGCCGAACGGACGGCACCTCCGCTGCTCAACACACGTACAGCCGGTGACGCCTCCCACGCCTTGATCCAGCAAGGAGAGGGAGAGGTTGAGGAAGACTCCATCCAGCAGCAGCAAACGGCATGGTGGTGATGGAGGAGCGTGGCAATCCAAAGCAGGCTTCGCCAAGCACCACGGAGAGGAGTAGGAGGAGAGGTAGGGCTGCGCCTGGAGAGGGAAAGGCTCTCGTGTCTTGGGCAGCCCCCATGGCTCAAGTATTTATAGGGGGAAAGGGGGCTGCGCCCACTTTAGGGTTTCCCACCCCCAAGGGGTGCGGCCAGCCCTAGATCCCATCTAAGGGGGGCGGCCAAATGGGGGAGAGAGGGGAGGCGCGCCTGGGGTGGGCCTTAGGGCCCATCTGCCCTAGGGTTTGCCTCCTCCCACTCTCCCTTGCGCCTTGGGCCTCTTGTGGGGGGCGCACCAGCCCCCTTGGGGCTGGTTCCCTCCCACACTTGGCCCACGCAGCCTTCTGGGGTTGGTGGCCCCACTTGGTGGACCCAACAACATTCGGTAACCAAAACAGACTTCCCATATATAAATCTTTACCTCCGGACCATTCCGAACTCCTCGTGATGTCCGGATCTCATCCGGACTCCAACAACATTCGTAACCACATACAAACTTCCTTTATAACCCTAGCGCCATCGAACCTTAGTGTGTAGACCCTACGGGTTCGGGAGACATGTAGACATGACCGAGACGTTCTCCGGTCAATAACCAACAGCGGATCTGGATACCCATGTTGGCTCCTACATGTTCCACGATGATCTCATCGGATGAATCACGATGTCAAGGACTCAATCGATCCCGTATACAATTCCCTTTGTCTAGTGGTATTGTACTTGCCCGAGATTCGATCGTCAGTATACCAATACCTTGTTCAATCTCGTTCCGGCAAGTCTCTTTACTGCGTTCGTAACACATCATCCCGTGATCAACCCCTTGATCACATTGTGCACATTATGATGATGTCCTACCGAGTGGGCCCAGAGATACCTCTCCGCTTACACGGAGTGACAAATCCCAGCCTCGATTCGTGCCAACCCAACAGACACTTTCGGAGATACCGTAGTGCACCTTTATAGCCACCCGATTTGCCAGACGTTTGGTACACCCAAAGCATTCCTACGGTATCCGGAGTTGCACAATCTCATGGTCTAAGGAAATGATACTTGACATTGGAAAAGCTTTAGCATACGAACTACGATCTTTGTGCTAGGCTTAGGATTGTCTTGTCCATCACATCATTCTCCTAATGATGTGATCCCGTTATCAATGACATCCAATGTCCATGGTCGTGAAACCGTAACCATCTATTGATCAACGAGCTAGTCAACTAGAGGCTTACTAGGGACATGGTGTTGTCTATGTACCCACACATGTATCTGAGTTTCCTATCAATACAATTATAGCATGGATAATAAACGATTATCGTGACAAGGAAATATAATAATAACTAATTTATTATTGCCTCTAGGGCATATTTCCAACACTTGTGTCCCCAACACACCCAATACAATGGTAAATTGTATAGGTGCACTCGAAGAGATGGTGATACAAGTGCAATATGGATGGTAGATATAGGTTTTTGTAATCTGAAAATATAAAAACAGCAAGGTAACTAATGATAAAAGTGAGCACAAACGGTATTGCAATGATAGGAAACAAGGCCTAGGGTTCATACTTTCACTAGTGCAAGTTCTCTCAACAATAATAACATAATTGGATCATATAACTATCCCTCAACATGCAACAAAGAGTCACTCCAAAGTCACTAATAGCGGAGAACAAACCAAGAGATTATGGTAGGGTACGAAACCACCTCAAAGTTATTCTTTCCGATCAATCCATTAGGCTATTCCTATAAGTGTCACAAACAGTCCTAGAGTTTGTAGTAAAATAATGAAGGAAATATGCCCTAGAGGCAATAATAAAGTTATTATTTATTTCCTTATATCATGATAAATGTTTATTATTCATGCTAGAATTGTATTAACCGGAAACATAATACATGTGTGAATACATAGACAAACAGATTGTCACTAGTATGCCTCTACTTGACTAGTTCGTTGATCAAAGATGGTTATGTTTCCTAGCCATAGACATGAGTTGTCATTTGATTAACGGATCACATCATTAGGATAATGATGTGATTGACAGACCCATTCCGTTAACTTAGCACACCATCGCTTAGTATGTTGCTATTACTTTCTTCATGACTTATACATGTTCCTATGACTATGAGATTATGCAACTCCGCTTATCGGAGGAACACTTTGTGTGCTACCAAACGTCACAACGAATCGGGTGATTATAAAGGAGCTCTCTGGTGTCTCCGAAGGTACTTGTTGGGTTGGCGTATTTCGAGATTAGGATTTGTCACTCCGATTGTCAGAGAGGTATCTCTGGGCCCTCTCGGTAATGCACAACACTTAAGCCTTGCAAGCATTGCAACTAATGAGTTAGTTGCAGGATGACGTATTACAATACGAGTAAAGAGACTTGCCGGTAACGAGATTGAACTAGGTATTGAGATACCGACGATCGAATCTCGGGCAAGTAACATACCGATGACAATGGGAACAACGTATGTTGTTATGCAGTCTGACCGATAAAGATCTTCTTAGAATATGTGGGAGCCAATTTGAGCATCCAGGTTCCGCTATTGGTTATTGACCGGAGACGTGTCTCGGTCATTTCTACATAGTTCTCGAACCCGTAGGGTCTGCACGCTTAACGTTACAATGACAATTATATTATGAGTTTATATGTTTTGATGTACCGAAGGTTGTTCGGAGTCCCGACTGTGATCACGGACATGACGAGGAGTCTCGAAATGGTTGAGACATGAAGATTGATATATTGGAAGCCTATGTTTGGATATCAGAAGTGTTCCGGGTGAAATCGGGATTTTTCCGGAGTACCGGGAGGTTACGGGAACCCCCCGGGAACTTAATGGGCCTTAGTGGGCCTAGGTGGAAGAGAGGAGAGGCGGCTAGGGCTGGGTCACGCCCCCCCCCAGTCCGAATAAGACAAGGAGAGGGGGGCGGCGCCCCCCTTCCTTCTTCTCCTCCACTCCTTTCCCCTCCCAAGTCCTAATTCAACTAGGAAAGGGGGGAGTCCTACTCCCGGTGGGAGTAGGACTCCCGCAGCCTCTCCTTGGCTGGCCGCACCCCCCTTGCTCCTTTATATACGGGGGCAGGGGGGCACCCCATAGACACAACATTGATCAGTTGATCTCCCAACCATGTGCGGTGCCCCCCTCCACCATAGTCCACCTCGATAATACTGTAGCGGTGCTTAGGCGAAGCCCTGCATCGGTAGAACATCAACATCGTCACCACGCCATCGTGCTGACAAAACTCTCCCTCAACACTCGGCTGGATCGGAGTTCGAGGGACATCATCGGGCTGAACGTGTGCTGAACTCGGAGGTGCCGTGCGTTCGGTACTTGATCGGTCGGATCGTGAAGACGTACGACTACATCAACCGTGTTATGCTAACGCTTCCGCTTTCGGTCTACGAGGTTACGTAGACAACACTCTCCCCTCTTGTTACTATGCATCACCATGATCTTGCGTGTGCGTATGATTTTTTTTTGAAATTACTACGTTCCCCAACAGTGGCATCCGAGCCTGTTTTCATGCGTAGATGTCATATGCACGGGTAGAACACAAGTGAGTTGTGGGCGATATAAGTCATACTGCTTACCAGCATGTCATACTTTGGTTCGGCGGTATTGTTGGATGAAGCGGCCCGGACCGACATTACATGTATGCTTACGCAAGACTGGTTCTCCCGACGTGCTTTGCACAGAGGTGGCTAGCGGGTGTCAGTTTCTCCAACTTTAGTTGAACCGAGTGTGGCTACGCCCGGTCCTTGCGAAGGTTAAAACAGCACCAACTTGACAAACTATCATTGTGGTTTTGATGCGTAGGTAAGAACGGTTCTTGCTAAGCCCATAGCAGCCACGTAAAACTTGCAACAACAAAGTAGAGGACGTCTAACTTGTTTTTGCAGGGCATGTTGTGATGTGATATGGTCAAGACGTGATGCTATATTTTATTGTATGAGATGATCATGTTTTGTAACCGAAGTTATCGGCAATGGCAGGAGCCATATGGTTGTCGCTTTATTGTATGCAATGCAATCGCTTCTGTAATGCTTTACTTTATCACTAAGCGGTAGCGATAGTCGAGAAGCATAAGATTGGTGAGACGATAACGATGCTACGATGGAGATCAAGGTGTCGCTACCGGTGATGATGGTGATCATGACGGTGCTTCGGAGATGGAGATCACAAGCACAAGATGATGATGGCCATATCATATCACTTATATTGATTGCATGTGATGTTTATCTTTTATGCATCTTATCTTGCTTTGATTGACGGTAGCATTATAAGATGATCCCTCACTAAATTATCAAAGTATAAGTGTTCTCCCTGAGTATGCACCATTGCGAAAGTTCTTCGTGCTGAGACACCACGTGATGATCGGGTGTGATAGGCTCTACGTTCAAATACAACGGGTGGAAAACAGTTGCACACGCGGAATACTCAGGTTAAACTTGACGAGCCTAGTATATAACAGATATGGCCTGGGAACACAGAGACCGAAAGGTCGAGCGTGAATCATATAGTAGATATGATCAACATAGTGATGTTCACCATTGAAACTGCTCCATCTCACGTGATGATCGGACATGATTTAGTTGATTTGGATCACGTGATCACTTAGAGGATTAGAGGGATGTCTATCTAAGTGGGAGTTCTTAAGTAATATGATTAATTGAACTTAAACTTATCATGAACTTAGTACCTGATAGTATCTTGCTTGTCTATGTTTGATTGTAGATAGATGGCCTGTGTTGTTGTTCCATTGAATTTTAATGCGTTCCTTGAGAAAGCAAAGTTGAAAGATGATGGTAGCAATTACATGGACTGGGTCCGTAACTTGAGGATTATCCTCATTGCTACATAGAAGAATTACGCCCCGAAGCACCGCTGGGTGCTGTGCCTGCGCAGAGCAACACGGATGTTATGAACGTCTGCAAAGCAAAGCGATGACTACTCGATAGTTCAAGTGTGCCATGCTTTACGGCTTAGAACCGGGACTTCAACGACGTTTTGAACGTCATGGAGCATATGAGATGTTCCAGGAGTTGAAGTTAATATTTCAAGCAAATGCCTGGATTGAGAGATATGAAGTCTCCAATAAGTTCTATAACTGCAAGATGGAGGAGAATAGTTCTGTCAGTGAGCATATACTCAAGATGTCTGGGTATAATAATCATTTGATTCAACTGGGAGTTAATCTTCCAGATGATAGCGTCATTGACAGAATTCTCCAATCACTGCCACCAAGCTACAAAAGCTTCGTGATGAACTATAACATGCAAGGGATGGAAAAGATGATTCCTGAGCTCTTTGCGATGCTAAAGGCTGCGGAGGTAGAAATCAATAAGGAGCATCAAGTGTTGATGGTCAACAAGACCACTAGTTTCAAGAAAAAGGGCAAAGGGAAGAAGAAGGGGAACTTCAAGAAGAACAGCAAGCAAGTTGCTACTCAGGAGAAGAAACCCAAGTCTGGACCTAAGCCTGAAACTAAGTGCTTCTACTACAAAGCGATCGTCCTTTGAAGCGGAACTGCCCCAAGTATTTGGCGGATAAGAAGGATGGCAAGGTGAACAAAGGTATATGTGATATACATGTTATTGATGTGTACCTTACTAATGCTCGCAGTAGCACCTGGGTATTTGATACTGGTTCTGCTGCTAATATTTGCAACTCGAAACAGGGGCTACGGATTAAGCGGAGATTGGCTAAGGACGAGGTGACGATGCGTGTGGGAAATGGTTCCAAAGTCGATGTGATCGCGATCGGTGAAGGAAATATGCCCTAGAGGCAATAATAATGTTATTATTTATTTCCTTATATCATGATAAATGTTTATTATTCATGCTAGAATTGTATTAACCGGAAACATAATACATGTGTGAATACATAAACCTACAGAGTGTCACTAGTATGCCTCTACTTGACTAGCTCGTTAATCAAAGATGGTTATGTTTCCTAACCATGAACAAGGAGTTGTTATTTGATTAACGGGATCACATCATTGGTTGAATGATCTGATTGACATGACCCATTCCATTAGCATAGCACCTGATCGTATAGTTTGTTGCTAGTGCTTTTCTTCATGACTTATACATGTTCCTATGACTATGAGATTATGCAACTCCCGTTTGCCCGAGGAACACTTTTGGTGCTACCAAACGCCACAACGAATCGGGTGATTATAAAGGTACATTACAGGTGTCTCCAAGGTACATGTTGGGTTGGCATATTTCGAGATTAGGATTTGTCACTCCGATTGTCGGAGAGGTATCTCTGGGCCCTCTCGGTAATGCACATCACATAAGCCTTGCAAGCATTGCAACTAAATGTGTTAGTTGTGAGATGATGTATTACGGAACGAGAAAAGAGACTTGCCAAGAACTGAGATTGAACTAGGTATTGGATACCGACGATCGAATCTCGGGCAAGTAACATACCGATGACAAAGGGAACAACGATGTTGTTATGCGGTTCGACCGATAAAGATCTTCGAGAATATGTAGGAACCAATATGGGCATCCAGGTCCGCTATTGGTTATTGACCGAGAGAGGTGTCTCGGTCATGTCTACATAGTTCTCGAACCCGTAGGGTCCGCACGCTAACGCTTCGATGATGTTATTATGAGTTTATATGATAATGATGTACCAAGGTTGTTCGAGTCCCGGATGAGATCACGGACATGACGAGGAGTCTCAAATGGTCGAGACATAAAGATTGATATATTGAAGCCTATGTTTGACTCGGAATCACTCGGGTGAAATTGGGAATTTTACCGAGTACCGGGTTACGGAACCCCGGGGGTCAATGGGCCTTGATGGGCCTTAGTGGGAAAGAGAAAAGGGGCCATATTGCTGGCGCAGCCTTCCCCTTCCCTAGTCCTATTAGGATTAGGAGAAGGTGGCCTCTCTCTCCCTTTCCCTTGGTCAAACCCTAGTTGGACTAGGATTTGGGGGAATCCTACTCCTAGTAGGAGTAGGACACCCCGGCGCGCCTCCTCCTGGCCGGCCAGCCCCTCCCTTCCCTCCTTTATATACAGGGCAGAGGGCACCCCATGACACACAAGTTGATCATTGAGATCGTTCCTTAGCCGTGTGCGGTGCCCCTTCCACCAAACTACACCTCGAATATACCGTCAGCGGAGCTTAGGCGAAGCCCCGCGCCGGTGGAACATCATCATCGCTACCACGCCGTCGTCGACGAAACTCTCCTCAACACTCGGCTGGATCGGAGTTCGAGGGACGCCATCAAGCTGAACGTGTGCAGAACTCGGAGGTGCCGACGCTCGGTACTTGGATCGGTAGGATCGGGAAGAAGTACGACTACTTCCTCTACATTGCGCCAACGCTTCGCTGCTGGTCTACGAGGGTACGAGACAACACTCTCATCTCGTTGCTATGCATCACCATGGTCTTGCGTGATCGTAGGAAAATTTTTGAAATTACTACGTTCCCCAACGGTGGCATCCGAGCCAGGTTTTATGCGTTGATGTCATATGCACGAGTAGAACACAAGTGAGTTGTGGGCGATACAAGTCATACTACCTACCAGCATGTCATACTTTGGTTCAGCGGTATTGTGAGATGAAGCGGCCCGGACCGACATTACGCGAGACGCTTACGCGAGACTGGTTTCACCGCTGTGAGCACTCGTTGCTTAAAGGTGACCGGCGGTGTCTGTCTCTCTCACTTTAGTTGAACTGAAAGGCTACGCCCGTCCTTGAGAAGGTTAAACGGAGTCTATTTGACGAAGTATCGCTGTGGTTTTGATGCGTAGGTAAGAACGGTTCTTGCTCAGCCCGTAGCAGCCACGTAAAACTTGCAACAACAAAGTAGAGGACGCCTAACTTGTTTTTGCAGGGCATGTTGTGATGTGATATGGTCAAGACGTGATGCTATATTTTATTGTATGAGATGATCATGTTTTGTAACCGAGTTATCGGCAATCGGCAGGAGCCATATGGTTGTCGCTTATTGTATGAAATGCAACGCCATGTAATTGCTTTACTTTATCACTAAGGAGTAGCGATAGTCGAGAAGCAATAGTTGGCGAGACGACAACGATGCTACGATGGAGATCAAGGTGTCGCTACCGGTGACGATGGTGATCATGACGGTGCTTCGAGATGGAGATCACAAGCACAAGATGATGATGACCATATCATATCACTTATATTGATTGCATGTGATGTTTATCCTTTATGCATCTTATCTTGCTTTGATTGACGGTAGCATTATAAGATGATCTCTCACTAAAATTATCAAGAAGTGTTCTCCCGAGTATGCACCGCTGCGAAAGTTCTTCGTGCCGAGACACCACGTGATGATCGGGTGTGATAGGCTCTACGCTCAAATACAACGGGTGCAAAACAGTTGCACACGCGAATACTCAAGTTATACTTGACGAGCTATGCATATAAGATATGACCTCGAACACGGAGACCGAAGGTCGAGCGTGAATCATATAGTAGATATGATCAACATAGTGATGTTCACCATTGAAACTACTCCATCTCACGTGATGATCGGACATGGTTTAGTTGATTTGGATCACGTAATCACTTAGATGACTAGAGAGATGTCTATCTAAGTGGGAGTTCTTAAGTAATATGATTAATTGAACTTTAATTTATCATGAACTTAGTCCTGGTAGTATTTTGCAAATTATGTTGTAGATCAATAGCTCGCGTTGTTGCTTCCTATGTTTTCATATGTGTTCCTAGAGAAAATTGTATTGAAAGATGTTAGTAGCAATGATGCGGATTGGATCCGTGATCTGAGGTTTATCCTCATTGCTGCGCAGAAGAATTATGTCCTTAATGCACCGCTAGGTGATGACCTTTGCAGAGCAGATGCGACGTTATGAACGTTTATTAGCTCAATATGAGCGATCTGAGACGTTATGAACGTTTGGCCAGCTCAATATGATGACTACTTGATAGTTTAGTGCACCATGCTTAACGGCTTAGAATCGGGACTTCAAAGACGTTTTGAACGTCATGGACCATATGAGATGTTCCAGGAATTGAAGTTAATATTTCAAGCAAATACCCGAGTTGAGAGATATGAAGTCTCCAACAAGTTCTATAGCTAAAAGATGGAGGAGAATCGCTCAACTAGTGAGCATGTGCTCAGATTGTCTGAGTACTTCAATCACTTGAATCAAGTGGGAGTTAATCTTCCAGATAAGATAGTGATTGACAGAATTCTCTAGTCACCATCACTAAGTTAGTAGAACTTCGTGATGAACTATAGTATGCAAGGGATGACGAAAAAGATTCTCGAGCTCTTCGCGATGCTAAAATCGCGAAGGTAGAAATCAAGAAAAACATCAAGTGTTGATGGTTGACAAGACCACTAGTCTCAAGGAAAATGGCAAAGGGAAGAAGGGAACTTCAAAAGGAACGGCAAGCAAGTTGCTGTTCGAGTGAAGAAGCCCAAGTCTAGACCTAAGCACGAGACTGAGTACTTTTGCTGCAATGGAACTGGTCCCGGAAGCGAACTACCCCTGAATATTTGGTGGATAAGAAGGATGGCAAAGTGAACAAGGTTATATTTGATATACAGGTTATTGATGTGTGCCTTACTAGTGTTTATAGTGGCCCCGAGTATTTGATACTGTTCGGTTGCTAAGATTAGTAACTCAAACAGGAGTTCTGAGAATAAACAGAGACTAGTTGAAGGGAAGTGACGATGAGTGTTGGAAGTAGTTCCAAGATTGATATGATCATCATCGCACACTCCCTATACTTTCGGGATTAGTGTGGAACCTAAATAAGTGTTATTTGGTGTTGAGCATAAATATGATTTGATCATGTTTATTGCAATACGGTTATTCATTTAAGTAAGAGAATAAATTGTTGTTCATTTACATGAATAAAACCTTATATGGTTACACACCCAATGAAAATGGTTCATTGGATCTCGATCATAGTGATACACATATTCATAATATTGAAACCAAAAGATGCAAAGTTAATAATGATAGTGCAACTTATTTGTGGCAATGCCGTTTAGGTCATATTGGTGTAAAGCGCATGAAGAAAACTCCATCTTGATGGACTTTTGGAATCACTTGATTATGAATCATTTGATGCTTGCGAACCGTGCCTTTTGGGCAAGATGACTAAAACTCCGTTCTCGGAACAATGGAACAAGCTCTTGACTTATTGGGAATAATACATACCGATGTATGCGATCCAATGAGTGTTGATGCTCGTGGCAAGTATCGTTATTTTCTGACCTTCACAAGATGATTTGAGCAGATATGGGTATATCTACTTGATGAAACATAAGTCTGAAATAGTTGAAAGGTTCAAAGAATTTCAGAGTGAAGTGGAAAATCATCGTAACAAGAAAATAAAGTTTCTGCGATCTGATCGTGGAGATGAATATTTGAGTTACGAGTTTGGTCTTCAATGAAAACAATGTGGAATAGTTTCACAGCTCACGCCACCGGAACACCACAACGTTATGGTGTGTCCGAACGTCAGAATCAGTACTTTATTTGATATGGTGCGATCTATGATGTATCTTACCGATTTACCACTATCGCTTTGGGGTTATGCATTAGAGACAGCTGCATTCACGTTTAATAGGGCACCATCTAAATCCGTTGAGATGACACCGTATGAACTATGGTTTAGCATAAACCTAAAGTGTCGTTTCTTAAAGTTTGGAGTTGTGATGCTTATGTGAAAAGTTTTCACCGATAAGCTCGAACCCAAATCGAGAAATGCGTCTTCATAGAATACCCAAAGGCAACTATTGGGTACACCTTCTATCACAGATCCGAAGGCAAGTTTTTCGTTGCTAAGATGGATCCTTTCTAGAGAAGAAGTTTCTCTCGAAAGAAGTGAGTGGGAGGAAAGTAGAACTTGATGAGGTAATTGTACCTTCTCCCTTATTGGAAAGTAGTTCATCACAGAATCAGTTCCGGTGATTCCTACACCAATTAGTGAGGAAGTTAATGATGATGATCATGAAACTTCAGATCAAGTTGCTACTAAAACCTCGTAGGTCTTCCGAGTAAGATCCGCACTGAGTGGTACGGTAATCTTATTCTAGAAGTCATGTTACTAGACCATGATGAACCTACGAACTATGAGGAAGCGATGATGAGCCCAGATTCCGCGAAATGGTTTGAGACCATGAAATCTGAGATGGGATCCATATATGAGAACAAAGTGTGGACTTTGATGGAGTTGTTCGATGATCGGCAAGCCATATTATATAAATGGATCTTCAAGAGGAAGACAGATGCTCGATAGTAGTATTACTATCTACAAAGCTCGACTTGTCGCAAAAGGTTTTCGACAAGTTCAAGGTGTTGACTACAATGAGATTTACTCAAGCAGTAGCGATGCTTAAGTCTGTCCGAATCATGTTAGCAATTGCCACATTTTATGAAATCTGGCAAATGGATGTCAAAACTGCATTCCTTAATGGATTTCTTAAAGAAGAGTTGTATATGATGCAACCAGAAGGTTTTGTCAATCCTAAAGGTGCTAACAAAATGTGCAAGCTCCAGTGATCCATCTATGGACTTGTGCAAGCATCTCGAGTTGGAATACACACTTTGATAAGTTGATCAAAGCATATAATTTTATATGAGACTTTTGGAAAGCCTGTATTTACAAGAAAGTGAGTGGGAGCACTACAGCATTTTCGATAAGTATATGTGAATGACATATTGTTGATCGGAAATAATGTAGAATTATTCGCAAAGCATAAAAGAGTGTTTGAAAGGAGTTTTCAAAGAAAGACCTCGGTGAAGCTGCTTACATATTGAGCATCAAGATCTATAGAGATAGATCAAGACGCTTGATAAAGTTTTTCAATGAATACATATCTTGACAAGATTTTGAAGTAGTTCAAAATGGAACAGTCAAAGAAAGAGTTCTTGCCTGTGTTACAAGGTGTGAGATTGAGTAAGACTCAAAACCCGACCACGGCGAGAAGATAGAAAGAGAATGAAAGTCATTCCTATGCATCAGCCATAGGTTCTATAAAGTATGTCATGTCTGTGTACAGATCATTGCATACCCTACCACTAAGATTGGCAAGGAGTGCAATAGAGATCTAGGAGTAGATCAATGGACAGCGGTCAAAATTATCCTTAGTAGAATAAGGATATGTTTCTCGATTATGGAAGTGAAAAAGGTTAGGTCGTAAAAGGTTACGTCGATGCAAGTTTTAACACTAATCTAGATGACTCGAGTCTCAATCTAGATACATATTGAAAGTGGGAGCAATTAGCTAGAGTAGCTCCGTGCGAGCATTGTAGACATAGAAATTTGCAAAATACTTACGGCTCTGAATGTGACAGACCGTTGACTAAAATTATCTCACAAGCAAAACATGATCACACCTTAGTACTCTTTGGGTGTTAATCACATAGTGATGTGAACTAGATTACTGACTCTAGTAAACCCTTTGGGTGTTGGTCACATGTCGATGTGAACTATGGGTGTTAACCACATATAGATGTGAACTATTGATGTTAAATCACATGGCGATGTGAACTAGATTATTGACTCTAGTGCAAGTGGGAGACTGAAGGAAATATGCCCTAGAGGCAATAATAATGTTATTATTTATTTCCTTATATCATGATAAATGTTTATTATTCATGCTAGAATTGTATTAACCGGAAACATAATACATGTGTGAATACATAAACCTCAGAGTGTCACTAGTATGCCTCTACTTGACTAGCTCGTTAATCAAAGATGGTTATGTTTCCTAACCATGAACAAGGAGTTGTTATTTGATTAACGGGATCACATCATTGGTTGAATGATCTGATTGACATGACCCATTCCATTAGCATAGCACCTTTTGATCGTATAGTTTGTTGCTAGTGCTTTTCTTCATGACTTATACATGTTCCTATGACTATGAGATTATGCAACTCCCGTTTGCCCGAGGAACACTTTGGTGCTACCAAAGCGTCACAACGAATCGGGTGATTATAAAGGTACATTACAGGTGTCTCCGAAGGTACATGTTGGGTTGGCATATTTCGAGATTAGGATTTGTCACTCCGATTGTCGGAGAGGTATCTCCGGCCCTCTCGGTAATGCACATCACATAAGCCTTGCAAGCATTGCAACTAAATGTGTTAGTTGTGAGATGATGTATTACGGAACGAGAAAAGAGACTTGCCGAGAACGAGATTGAACTAGGTATTGGATACCGACGATCGAATCTCGGGCAAGTAACATACCGATGACAAAGGGAACAACGTATGTTGTTATGCGGTCGACCGATAAAGATCTTCGTAGAATATGTAGGAACCAATATGGGCATCCAGGTCCCGCTATTGGTTATTGACCGAGAGGTGTCTCGGTCATGTCTACATAGTTCTCGAACCCGTAGGGTCCGCACGCTTAACGTTTGATGGCGAGTTATTATGAGTTTATATGATAATGATGTACCGAAGGTTGTTCGAGTCCCGGATGAGATCACGGACATGACGAGGAGTCTCGAAATGGTCGAGACATAAAGATTGATATATTGGAAGCCTATGTTTGGACTCGGAATCACTCCGGGTGAAATTGGGAATTTTTACGAGTACCGGGGTTACGGAACCCCGGGGTCAATGGGCCTTGATGGGCCTTAGTGGGAAAAGAGAAAAGGGGCCATATTGCTGGCGCAGCCTTCCCCTTCCCTAGTCCTATTAGGATTAGGAGAAGGGGTGGCGCCTCTCTCCCTTTCCCTTGGTCAAACCCTAGTTGGACTAGGATTTGGGGAATCCTACTCCTAGTAGGAGTAGGACACCTGGCGCGCCTCCCTCTGGCCGCCAGTCCCTCCCCTTCCTCCTTTATATCTGAGGCAGAGGGCACCCCATGACACACAAGTTGATCATTGAGATCGTTCCTTAGCCGTGTGCGGTGCCCCTTCCACCAAACTACACCTCGAATATACCGTCATGAGCTTAGGCGAAGCCCTCGCATGGTGGAACATCATCATCGTCACCACGCCGTCAGGTCGTGAAACTCTCCTCAACACTCGGCTGGATCGGAGTTCGAGGGACGTCATCAAGCTGAGCGTGTGCAGAACTCGGAGGTGCCGACGTTCGGTACTTGGATCGGTAGGATCGGGAAGAAATACGACTACTTCCTCTACATTGCGTCAACGCTTCCGTTCTTTGGTCTACGAGTGCGTAGACAACACTCTCATCTCGTTGCTATGCATCACCATGGTCTTGCGTGATCGTAGGAAATTTTTTGAAATTACTACGTTCCCCAACAATCGGCACGCTACCTATACATCTACCTTCGGGATTAGTATTAGACCTAAATAATTGTTATTTGGTGCCAGCGTTGAGCATGAACATTATATCTGGATCTTGTTTGATGCGAGACGGTTATTCATTTAAATCAGAGAATAATGGTTGTTCTATTTATATGAGGAATATCTTTTATGGTCATGCACCTTTGAAGAGTTGTCTATTTTTATTGAATCTCGATAGTAGTGATACACATATTCATAATGTTGAAGCCAAAAGATGCAGAGTTGATAATGATAGTGCAACTTATTTGTGGCACTTGCCGTTTAGGTCATATCGATTGTAAAGCGCATGAAGAAACTCCATCTTGATGGACTTTTGGAACCACTTGATTATGAATCACTTCGTACTTGCGAACCGTGCCTCATGGGCAAGATGATTAAAACACCGTTCTCCGGAACTATGCAGAGAGCAACAAATTTGTTGGAAATCATACATACAAATGTATGTGGTCCGATGAATGTTGAGGCTCGTTGCGGATATCGTCATTTTCTCACCTTCACAGATGATTTAAGCAGATATGGGTATATCTACTTAATGAAACATAAGTCTGAAACTTTTGAAAAGTACAAAGAATTTCAGAGTGAAGTTGAAAATCATCGTAACAAGAAAATAAAATTTCTACGATCTGATCGTGGAGGAGAATATTTGAGTTACGAGTTTGGTCTACATTTGGAACAATGCGGAATAGTTTCGCAACTCACGCCACCCGGAACACCACAGCGTAATGGTGTGTCCGAACGTCGTAATCGTACTTTACTTGATATGGTGCGATCTATGATGTCTCATACTGATTTACCGCTATCGTTTTGGGGTTATGCTTTAGAGATGGTTGCATTCACGTTAAATAGGACACAGTCAAAATCCGTTGATACGACGCCTTATGAACTATAGTTTGGCAAGAACCAAAGTTGTCGTATCTTAAAGTTTGGGGCTGCGATGCTTATGTGAAAAAAGCTTCAACCTGATAAGCTCGAACCCAAATCGGAGAAATGTGTCTTCATAGGATACCCAAAGGAGACTGTTGGGTACACCTTCTATCACAAATCCGAAGGCAAGACTTTTGTTGCTAAATTCGGAGTTTTTCTAGAGAAGGAGTTTCTCTCGAAAGAAGTGAGTGGGAGGAAAGTAGAACTTGATGAGGTAACTATACCTACTCCCTTATTGGAAAGTAGTTCATCGCAAAAACCGGTTTCTGCGACACATACACCAATTAGTGAGGAAGTTAATGATGATGATCATGAAACTTCAGATCAAGTTGTTACTGAACCTCGTAGGTCAACCAGAGTAAGATCCGCACCAGAGTGGTACGATAATCCTGTTCTGGAAATTATGTTACTAGACCATGACGAACCTACGAACTATGAAGAAGCGATGGTGAGCCCAGTTTCCGCAAAATGGCTTGAGGCCATGAAATCTGAGATGGGATCCATGTATGAGAACAAAGTGTGGACTTTTGTTGACTTGCCCGATGATCAGCAAGCAATTGAGAGTAAATGGATCTTCAAGAATAAGACTGACGCTGACGGTAATGTTACTGTCTACAAAGCTCGACTTGTCGCGAAAGGTTTTCGACAAGTTCAAGGGATTGACTACGATGAGACCTACTCACCCGTAGCGATGCTTAAGTCTGTCTGAATCATGTTAGCAATTGCCGCATTTTATGATTATGAAATTTGGCAAATGGATGTCAAAACTGCATTCCTGAATGGATTTCTGGAAGAAGAGTTGTATATGATGCAACCGGAAGGTTTTATCGATCCAAAGGGAACTAACAAAGTGTGCAAGCTCCAGCGATCCATTTATGGACTGGTGCAAGCCTCTCGGAGTTGGAATAAATGCTTTGATAGTGTGATCAAAGCATTTGGTTTTGTACAGACTTTGGAGAAGCTTTGTATTTACAAGAAAGTGAGTGGGAGCTCTGTAGCATTTCGATATTATATGTGGATGACATATTGCTGATTGGAAATGATATAGAATTTCTGGATAGCATAAAGGGATACTTGAACAAGAGTTTTTCAATGAAAGACCTCGGTGAAGCTGCTTACATATTGGGCATCAAGATCTATAGAGATAGATCAAGACACTTAATTGGACTTTCACAAAGCACATACCTTGACAAAGTTTTGAAGAAGTTCAAAATGGATCAAGCAAAGAAAGGGTTCTTGCCTGTGTTACAAGGTGTGAAGTTGAGTAAGACTCAATGCCCGACAACTGCAGAAGATAGAGAGAAGATGAAAGATGTTCCTATGCTTCAGCCATAGGCTCTATCATGTATGCAATGCTGTGTACCAGACCTGATGTGTGCCTTGCTATAAGTCTAGCAGGAGGTACCAAAGTAATCCAGAGTGGATCATCGACAAAGTGGTCAAGAACATCTGAAATACACGAAAAGGACTAAGGATATGTTTCTCGTTTATGGAGGTGACAAAGAGCTCATCGTAAATGGTTACGTTGATGCAAGCTTTGACACCGATCCGGACGATTCTAAATCGCAAACCGGATCGTGTTTACATTGAGCAGTGGAGCTGTCGGTTGGTGCAGTTCTAAACAAAGCGTCGTGGCGGGATCTACGTGTGAAGCGGAGTACATAGCTGCTTCGAAGCAGCAAATGAAGGAGTCTGGATGAAGGAGTTCATATCCGATCTAGGTGTCATACCTAGTGCATCGGGTCCAATGAAAATCTTTTGTGACAATACTGGTGCAATAGCCTTGGCGAAGGAATCCAAATTTCACAAGAGAACCAAGCACATCAAGAGATGCTTCAATTCCATCCGGGATCTAGTCCAGGTGGGAGACATAGAAATTTGCAAGATACATACGGATCTGAATGTTGCAGACCCGTTAACTAAGCCTCTTCCATGAGCAAAACATGATCAGCACCAAGGCTCCATGGGTGTTAGAATCATTACTGTGTAATCTAGATTATTGACTCTAGTGCAAGTGGGAGACTGAAAGAAATATGCCCTAGAGGCAATAATAAAGTTATAATTTATTTCCTTATATCATGATAATGTTTATTATTCATGCTAGAATTGTATTAACCGGAAACATAATACATGTGTGAATACATAGACAAACAGATTGTCACTAGTATGCCTCTACTTGACTAGTTCGTTGATCAAAGATGGTTATGTTTCCTAGCCATAGACATGAGTTGTCATTTGATTAACGAGATCACATCATTAGGAGAATGATGTGATTGACATGACCCATTCCGTTAGCTTAGCACACGATCGTTTAGTATGTTACTATTGCTTTCTTCATGACTTATACATGTTCCTATGACTATGAGATTATGCAACTCCCGTTTACCAGAGGAACACTTTGTGTGCTACCAAACGTCACAACGTAACTGGGTGATTATAAAGGAGCTCTACAGGTGTCTCCAAAGGTACTTGTTGGGTTGGCGTATTTCGAGATTAGGATTTTTCACTCCAATTGTCGGAGAGGTATCTCTGGGCCCTCTCGGTAATGCACAACACTTAAGCCTTGTAAGCATTGCAATTAATGAGTTAGTTGCGGGATGATGTATTACAGTATGAGTAAAGAGACTTGCCGGTAACGAGATTGAACTAGGTATTGAGATACCGAGATCGAATCTCGGGCAAGTAACATACCGATGACAAAGGGAACAACGTATGTTGTTATGCGGTCTGACCGATAAAGATCTTCGTAGAATACGTGGGAGCCAATATGAGCATCCAGGTTCCGCTATTGGTTATTGACCGGAGAAGTGTCTCGGTCATGTCTACATAGTTCTCGAACCCGTAGGGTCCGCACGCTTAACGTTACGATGACAGTTATATTATGAGTTTATATGTTTTGATGTACCGAAGGTTGTTCGGAATCCCAGATGTGATCACGGACATGACGAGGAGTCTCGAAATGGTCGAGACATGAAGATTGATATATTGGAAGCCTATGTTTGGATATTGGAAGTGTTCCGGGTGAAATCGGGATTTTTCCGAGATGCACGGAGGTTACGGAACCCACTGGAACTTAATGGGCCTTAGTGGGCCTAGGTGGAAGATATGAGGCGGCTAGGGCTGGGCGCGCGCCCTCCCCACCCCCCAGTCCGAATAGGACAGGAGAGAGGCGGCGCCCCTTCCTTCTTCTCCTCCTCCTTCCCTCCCAAGTCCTAATCCAACTAGGGGGGGAGTCCTACTCCGGTGGGAGTAGGACTCCTCCCAGCCCTCTCCCTTGGCCGGCCGCACCCCTTGCTCCTTTATATCTGAGGCGGGGGCACCCATAGACACAACATTGATCGGTTGATCTCCCAACCGTGTCGGTGCCCCCTCCACCATAGTCCACCTCGATAATCATCAGAAGCGGTGCTTAGGCGAAGCCTGCGTCGATAGACCATCAACATCGTCACCATGCCGTCGTGCTGACGAAACTCTCCCTCAACACTCGGCTGGATCGGAGTTTGAGGGACGTCATCGGTCTGAACGTGTGCTAAACTCGGAGGTGCCGTGCGTTGGGTACTTGATCGGTCGGATCGTGACGACGTACGACTACATCAACCGCGTTGTGCTAACGCTTCCGCTTTCGGTCTACAAGGGTACTGTCAAAACCGGCGGATCTCGGGTAGGGGGTCCCGAACTGTGCGTCTAGGCAAATGGTAACAGGAGACAAGGGACACGATGTTTTACCCAGGTTCGGGCCCTCTTGATGGAGGTAAAACCCTACGTCTTGCTCGATTGATATTGATATTGTGGATGTTTACAAGAGTGAATCTACCACGAGATCAAGGAGGCTAAACCCTAGAAGCTAGCCTATGGTATGATTGTAAGGGTTGTTGTTGTCCTACGGACTAGAGCCATCCGGTTTATATAGACACCGGAGAGGGCTAGGGTTACATAGAGTCGGTTACAATGGTAGGAGATCTACATATCCGTATCGCCAAGCTTGCCTGCCACGCCAAGGAAAGTCCCATCCGGACACGAGGAGAAGTCTTCAATCTTGTATCTTCATAGTCTTGGAGTCCGGTCTTCGATGATAGTCCGGCCAATGATAGTTCGGTGATGATGGTAGTCCGGCTATCCGGACACCCCTAATCCAGGACTCCTCGGTAGCCCTGAACCAGGCTTCAATGGCGATAAGTCCGTAGCGTATATTGCTTGGCATTGCAAGGCGGGTTCCTCCTCGAATGATAGAATATTGTGAACACCGGGATAGTGTCCGCTCGCAAAATAAATTCCACGTTCCACCGTAGAGAATAATAATATATACACAAGTTCAATCTCTGGCGTTTTTGTGGCATGACGTCACACCACTACCAAGCCATTACTTGAATTGTTTTTACTTTACCACCTCGGTGCATTTAGCGGCGGTTTCCTTGGCACGTCTTGTCGAAGCGAGATCGTGTTTCCCTTAATCCGGGATCCTCATCAATCTGAACGTGGGTAACCCAACGCGTCATTGATGGTGACGCAGGGATAAGCGAGTTTTACCGGGCGGTGGGGGACGCGAGACCTCGCCCGCCCATATAAGGGATAAGGATTCACCTTCTCACCCTCGCCTTCTTCCTCCTTTGCTTATCCATCTCCGCAAGACTCGAGCTCCAGCGCCCAAGTTCGCGCATCTCATCTCAACCTTCTCCGACCATGTCCGGAGTGGGAGGTAAATGGTTGGCCTCCACCGTTAAGGAGGAGCACATCGCCAAACTGCGCGGCGCCGGCTACCTGTCCGGCGACATCGCGCACCGTTGCCCGACGAGGGGCAGCTCATCCCCACCCCTGAGGCCCCATGAGAGGGTCGTTTCCTTCCCCACTTCCTCCATGACTGGGCTTTCCACTTCACCCTTTTGTCCAGGGGCTCATGTTCTACTACGGCCTGGATTTCCATGATCTGCGCGCGAACTTCATCCTCAACATCTCGGCATTTATCGTCGGTGTGCGAGGCCTTCCTCTGCATCCGCCCCACTTGACTTGTGGCTCAAGACCTTCAATGTCAAGCCGAAGGTAGTGAAGGGCACTCAAGCGGAGTGCGGAGGCGCTATGTTGGGCAAGATGACCAACGTCCTTTGGTTTGAAGGGGCCTTCGTGGAATCCATCAAGGGGTGGCAATCGGGGTGGTTCTATATCACCGAGCCGCGTGACCCTACATGGGCGGCGGCCCCCGAGTTCAGATCTGGTATCCCCACGCAGATCACCTCCACGGAAAGAGAAGGGCTTCTTTGTGGGGCAGTTCGAGGAGCCGGGACTCCAAGCCCGTATCCGAAGCTGGTGAAGAAGCTCGGGCTGGTTAACGTGGTCCAAGTCAAGCTCGTCACGGATTCTCCCATGCCAAGAGGGCATTCAATCTGTGGAGTTCAATCCGGAACAGCACCAGCGCTGGCGGGCTCTTCGACACGACGTACGAAGGCGCCTGGAGGGTGCTGTTCAAGGGCGCCGAAGCCCCCGCATCCGCGACTGAAGATCGCGGATTTCGCTCGCAGCTCCAAGCCAACGAGGTAAGTGATTCTACCCCTTTACGGGACACTTGCTTTTCATAGTTTGACTCTATGCAGGTTTTAATTTCCCCTTTTCCTTTGACAGGACTGGATGAGGAAGGCGGAGCAGATTAGCTGTCCGGCTCCTATGCCAGAAAATCCAGTAGACGCCTGTCTAGCGGGGTTGTTGGTTCCGCACCGCGCGTGGTGCCGGAGAAGAAGGCCAAGAAGGAGGCCACGGGTGCTCGAAGAGTGCCCGTTTTGTGTCCGACGACTCGGGCGGACTCTTCCCGAAAATGAGGAGGAGAAGAGGACTCTCCCGGAGGAGGGAGAGAGGAAGAGGAAGGCTTCCCAACGAGGGGAGGCGAAGGGTCCAAGAGGGAAGGACTATTCCCCCGGACAGCTCCGCTAACATCAACGTTGGCGGGGAAGAATGGCCTTCAAGGGCCAGGCCACCGGCGAGATCATAAGTATCCGGATTCCTGATTTATAATTTCTTTTTCTGCGCCACATAATGTCATTCTGATGCCGCATGCTGCCTGTAGTCCGGCCAATGATAATCTCCCCGCTTCATCGAGCGGGTCGTTGGCTCCGTCGGATGTAGACTCAATCCCAACTGCCTCCACCCCTCGCGGCACCGAGGACGCCGAGGTGGGATCCCGAGAAGGGACCCATCAGGGGGAGGCTCCGGAGGCGCCACAAGGCGTCCTCCCGGACTTTGCGCCGGACTCCAAATCGGAACCCGCAGTGGTTCCGGAGTCCGGCCGGCGCCCCTTCGAACGAAGGGCAAGACCGTGACGCCGGCGGCTTCCGTCCAACCGGAGGCGCCGGGCAATTTGTTGGAGGCGCTGCAGAGCGCTTCCATCGAGGAAGAACACCGCACTATTATGAGTGTGGTGATTCGGAAGGTGCAGCTCGCCAAGAGCGGGCTGACCGAAGCCTGCAGTAGCCTTCTATCAGGCTTTGAGGTAATAAGTTAAAAATATGCAATGTAATACCGCATAGACAGTAGCCCCTGATGCTCGGTTCGGTGTTGGGAAGAAAAGCGGATGAGGATCTAAAAAGATATACGCAGGGTTGCTAAAAATTATGTCAATATGGGTTGCAGGCTGCGCGCTGACCTCTGCCAGCCGATGGCTGGAGGTCGGTGCTTTAAAGCAGAGCTCGGCGGTCCGAGCAAGAGCTCGGCCGCGCCAGAAGCAGCTCCAGGACAAAGAAGGTGAGTAACACCACTTTGAACTTGTACCTTACAGAAAAGTATTTAGGTTGCAACAAAAATTACAAGGATAACATGGGTGCTGCGGGGGCCACGAGCGAGGTGGCGACCACAAGGAGGCCGTGTCCGCGACGAACGAATGTCTGCGCCAAGGCAGGCGGAGCGAGAAAAGCAAGAGGCGCGGGTGGCGGTGGTTCAGCAAGAGCTCCGTGCTCTCATGGAAAAGCATGAGAGTTTGGGCGTGACTCAAAGACTCGAGAGTCCGAGCTTGCCTCGGCTCTCGAAAGTATAAAACTGCCAAGGCCGATGCCCATAAGTCCCTTCAGAGATTGAGTTGATGAGGAAGATAGCGGCGGGTAAGGCATTTTTCATGCAAAGCAAGCATGTGAATGTAAATTACGTGTTACTTACCCGAATTGAGCTCTCAGGGGCGTTTGCAGATCTGCCTCGGCGTGTCGATGTCGCCGCATTCTACCGAGCCGAGAAGGGGAGCTCGACGGAGAAGGTCTTCTGGTCTCAGTATGCTGAGGCCGGCCATCCGGTGCCCCCTAGCGACCAGCTAAAGCAGCTGGTCGAGCTTCACAAGGTGGCCGAGCAGGCCATGAAGGGCCTCATAGTCCGTCTGTGGCCTGGAGAGGCCATGCCAGGAGCTACTTGCCTCGTCGCGACGGTTGGTGGATCGTGCCCCTGGGTGGAGGTTATCAAGCGCCCGCTTTGTATTGAAGGTGCTCGTCGGGCCCTTGCCCGCGCAAAGGTGCATTGGGGCAAGCTGGATGCGGAGAAGCTAATCACAGACGCGCCACCAGCGGGCAAGGAATATCGTACGCCCGAAATGTATTATAAGACTATCCTGAAGGGTGCCCGCAAGATTGCGGATGAGTGCCCCAGGGATGTAATTATTGAGTAGATTCGCAATGTGTTATCCTGTGCGCTGAAAACTTTGTTCATATGCGCTAAGCAACGCTTGTTAATTTAAAATATTACCTTCATGCGGCCGTTTATTAAATCGAGAGATGGCAAGTCGTCGGCTTCAGCCCCCATGCCACAGTCTTTGGGGTGTTCGGGATAAACTTGAGCACTCTTGTTCCCATTTTGGGTCCATCTAGGAGGCGCTCAACACAACGAACAAGGCAACCGGACTTATAGTGCTTGAACACTCTCACTTAGCCATAGAATTCTATAATTTTAAATTTGGTGAAGCCCCTAGTATTCGGAGGACCGAATTGAGGCGCTATCCACGCCTTCGTCGGACATTGTCGAAACTTATTTCAAGCGGCGAGGTCTTTAAGGACCCGAAGGACCTCTCGAACAGCGACAGCCTCTCGCCTTATCATGACGATCAGTTTTAGCTTTCTCCATCGAGGCGTTAACCCGGCTCAACCGGGCGCAATCGCAGTGGTTCTCCCAGGCTACCTTAGCCGATAGTACGGGCGTAAGGTGCCAAACATGGAGCCGGGCAAACCCAACTATTGACCCAAGACATGATTGAGCCGATTCATATAATGCTATAAGTTCGGGGTGCCGCACTTGTGAAAGTATGCGGACTTTATCACACCATAACGCGGAGAACGTAAGCCCCTGGTGTATTTGGCCGTACCAAAATGTACGGATGCAACATGTAATAAATGAACATATATATATAAGGTAATGCAATTATAGGCAAAAAGGTGTTGCATTTCATTCGAAAAGATATGCTATGAGTGCAGAATGATACAAATAGTGCGGAAAGCAAGGGATGGGACGAATTTAAAGGCGTCTCCCTCCAGGGGTAGGCCGCGGAATGTTGTATTTAACAAATTTAATGCTCGTGATGGAGACCACCTGAGTGTTCGTCGCGGCCTTTGTCCTTCCCTGGCTGTTGCATCATGAGTTGGCAGGTTAAATGGCGGACGAGTTCTGTATAAAAAAGAGAAATAAAAGAAAAAAGCGACACACTTGGGAGCCCTGGTGTGGTCGAACCGCTCTGGTCTGTTGTGGTTGTGCCTTTCCCCTATGCCCATGGTATCTCCGTAGGCGTAATTATGTCTGTGGAGAGTTTGTCTTACAATTATCACGAGGGCTGGGGTTGAGGCCGCATTACTACGCGATGCTCGGAGCGTGCGGTGGTCTTGGTTGATGTTGCTCGGTAGCGTTTGGCGTGTCCGTCGTTTAACGGTCGGACTCGAAATTGCCTTAAAAGGCTGCTCAGACTTACGCGCGAGAGCGCTGTATGTTCCTCCGTTCGGAGGAGCGTTCTGTGTTTCCATTGACCGTGATGACTCCATGAGGGCTGGCATCTTGAGCTTAAGGTATGCATAATGCGGCACGCGTTGAATTTTGCGAACGCGTTCGTCCGAAAGCGAGCATGATAGCCGCCATGAGCGGGACTATGTCAAGATTAACTCCTCGCTCGGAAATTATCCGGGATCGAAGACCACTTCGATGTAATCGAGCACTGTACAATTGGCCTCGACACTGGTATGACGCCTTTGAAGGTTGTCTTTGTAGGTTTAATCCTTGAAGGGTCTATGCCCATCTTGCCCACTGTATCCTGATAAAGCAGGTTTAGGCTACTGCCGCCGTCCATCAGGACTCTCGTGAGGTGAAATCCATCGACGATCGGGTCTAAAACCAATGCGGCGAGTCCGCCATGGCGGATACTGGTCGGATGGTCTCTTCGATCGAAAGTGATCGGGCAAGAGGACCATGGGTTGAATTTTGGGGCGACTGGCTCCATCGCGTATACGTCCCTTAGTGCACGCTTCCGCTCCCTCTTGGGAATATGTGTTGCGTATATCATGTTTACCGTCCGAACTTGAGGGGGGAATCCCTTTTGTCCTCTATTGTTCGCGGCCGGTCTCTTCCTCGTCATCGTTGTGTAGCCCTTGTCACTGTTTTGGCGATTAATTTGCCTGCCTGCTTGAATACCCAACAATCTCTGTTGGTGTGGTTAGCTGGCTGTTCGGGGGTTCCATGTATTTGACAGGAGCGGTCGAGTATTCGGTCCAAATTGGACGGGCCCGGAGTGGTTCTTTTGAATGGCTTCTTCCGTTGACCGGGTTTGGAGCCTCGAATCGGCGTTGACTGCCGTATCCTCATTGTCGCCGTTAACGCGGCGTTTGTTTTGTTTCGACACAACCTGCCATTGCGGTCCTTGGTATCCGGACTGCTAGCGTTTTCTTTGAGGTTGTTGCTGCGAGCTAGCCAGCTATCCTCTCCCGCATGAAGCGGGTCATGAGTGATGTGAGGGCTGCCATGGATTTGGCTTCTCTGTCCTAGGTGCCGGGCCAGCCACTCGTCACGGATGTTATGTTTGAAAGCAGCGAGTGCCTCGCATCCGGACGGTCGGCGATTTGATTTTTCTTTGTTAAGAACCGTGTCCATAATTGCTCGGCGATTAAATGCGGCTGCTGGATTATGTGGCTTAGGTCATCTCGTCCGGTGGTCGCTTTATACGTGCCACTGGAAGTTGTCGAGGAATGCGGCTTCCGGTCTTCCCAAACATCAATTGACTCTGCGGGCAGGCTGTTAAGCCAATGCCGAGCTAGTCCTTTGAGCTTGAGCGGGAGATATTTGATGGCGTGAAGATGCCGCCGCGGGCCATATGTATATGGAGGAGATAATCCTCAATCCAAACCGCGGGTCTGTTGTGCCATCGTAGGATTCAATATTAACGGGTTTAAACCCTTGAGGATTTGATGATCCATTACCGTTAGTGAAGCATAGTGGGTGTCGGCGCCTCTGTATTGAGCAATATCGCGACGTAGCTCGAAGAGCGTTGTTTGTTGTGTTCGGCCCGGCCGGAGTAGTTGTATCCGCGCGACGGTATTCGTCGTGGGTCTTGGGCGCTTCGCGTGATCCATAGATAGATCTGGATTGTCTCGCCTTGTCCTCCAAATATATCCCACAAGTCCGCGCGTTCCCGTGGCTTCATGCTTTTGAGCGATGCGAGTGCGGTTTTGGTGGAGGGCTTGCACGCCTCTCTGTCATGCCACAAGGTGGCGGTCTGCCAGACAGCGCTGGTGATGCAGGTTTGTACGCTTCCTCCTCTAAGCGGAGAGCAACTTGCGTTTTGGGTAACTTTTGGGGCGTTCGAGTTCATACTCTTGACGCGAGGACCTCGGTCCATCTGTCGGCCGATAGATCTTGATCAGCTTGAAGCTGTTGCTGCTTTTCGTTAGGTTGTTTGCCGTGGCCATTAGCACGTGTCTCAAACGCTCTTGTTCGACGGGATCCTCGAGCACGACGAATTCGTCGTCGCCGAGGCTTGCCTCGTCTCCGGAGGGAGGTAAGTAATTGTCATCCTCGACCTCTTAAATCGCCGCCCTCGCGTGAGGGCTTTCTTCGCCTCCTCCCACGCTGGATCGTCTTTGGAGGAGTTGTCTTCGACACTTTCGGGGTGTTATTATCTCTGTGCGGAATCTCCATTCTTGCCGTGGGCGGATTTAGAGCGGTGCCACCGGCGTCGGCGCTTGGGTTGTTTCTTTAAGGAATCGGCCTCCGCTTCTTCGCCGTCCCCATCTTTTGGGGTGTCCACCATGTATATGTCGATGACGAGGTGGTCTTCTAGTGTCCTATAGGCACTGGTTCTTGGTAGTCTCCGGCATCGTCGTCCATACCGTCGATGTCTTGAGTCGAGTCGAAATCGTCGGTTAAATCGTCGACGGTGGCTCTGAAGTGGGTGGTGGGTGGGCTTTGAATTTCTTCGTCGTCCGCATCCCAACCATCCGGCCGTGGTTCGCCAGGCTCTCCGGATAGCGAGATGCTTGATGAATTTATGATATCGTCGAAGGGCGAGTGCTGAAAGATGTCCGCAGCAGTGAATTCCATGATCGGCGCCCAATCGGATTCGACTGGCAGGGGCGCAGGAGGTTCGGAGTCCGGCAGGGAGTCCGGCACCTCGGAGTCATGAGCTTTATGCGGGACAAGGTAAGTGTTCGGCTCCATCGCTGTAGAAGTTACAGCTCCCGAGGCGGTGTCCAGCCATCCATCCTCGATCTCAGGGATCGGCTCCGGACTATGGGTCGGAGCGGATTTGTGTGCGGCCTCCAAGGTGTTGTCCGGCGGCAGAGTTAGGTCATGCCCATCGTGACAGCGCGGCACGCTCGGCTGTGGCTCAGATCCATCGAAGATCAAGTCTCCGCGGATGTCGGCCATGAAGTTTAGGCTTCAACCTGACACGACGGCCGAGGCGTAGCTTCGATCTGCTCGAGATGGCCAAGTGAGTTGGCCCGATGCGAAGCCGCCGAATCTGAAGATCTGTCCGGGAGAAAAGTCTCACCCAGGACTGCGTCGTTGTCAATTGAAGAGGCCATCAAGCCTATCGGTGGCGACACAGAGGAACTCTCAATGAAAGCACCAATGTCAATGTCAAAACCGGCGGATCTTGGGTAGGGGTCCCGGCGTGCGTCTAGGCGGATGGTAACAGGAGACAAGGGACACGATGTTTTACCCGTGTTCGGGCCCTCTTGATGGAGGTAAAACCCTACGTCCTGCTCGATTGATATTGATATTGTGGATGTTTACAAGAGTGAATCTACCACGAGATCATGGAGACTAAACCCTAGAAGCTAGCCTATGGTATGATTGTAAGGGTTGTTGTTGTCCTACGGACTAGAGCCATCCGGTTTATATAGACACCGGAGAGGGCTAGGGTTACATAGAGTCGGTTACAATGGTAGGAGATATACATATCCGTATCGCCAAGCTTGCCTTCCACGCCAAGTAAAGTCCCATCCGAACACGGGGAGAAGTCTTCAATCTTGTATCTTCATAGTCTTGGAGTCCGGTCGATGATGATAGTCCGGCCAATGATAGTTCGGCTGATGATGGTAGTCCGGCTATCCGGACACCCCCTAATCCAGGACTCCCTCAGGTACGTAGACAACACTCTCCCCTCTTGTTGCTATGCATCACCATGATCTTGCATGTGCGTAGGATTTTTTTTAAATTACTACGTTCCCCAACAAATAACACCTTAGGACACACATCAACCAAAACCCTAATGTCACCTAGATACTCCAATGCCACCTCAAGTATCCGTGGGTATGATTATACGATATGCATCACACAATCTCAGATTCATCTATTCAACCAACAGATAGAACCTCAAAGAGTGCCCCAAAGTTTCTACCGGAGAGTCAAGACAAAAACGTGTGCCAACCCCTATGCATAGGTTCATGGGCGGAACCCGCAAGTTGATCACCAAAACATACATCAAGTGAATCAATAGAATAACCCATTGTCACCACGGTTATCCCACGCAAGACATACATCAAGTGTTCTAAAATCATTAGAGACTCAATCCGATAAGATTACTTCAAAGGGAAAACTCAATCCATTACAAGAGAGTAGAGGGGGAGAAACATCATAAGATCCAACTATAATAGCAAAGCTCGTGATACATCGAGATCGTATCACCTCAATAACACGAGAGAGAGAGAGAGAGAGAGAGAGAGAGAGAGAGATCAAACACATAGCTACTAGTACATACCCTCAGCCCCGAGGGTGAACTACCCCCTCCTCGTCATGGAGAGCGCCGGGATGATGAAGATGGCCACTTGTGAGGGATCCCCCCCCCCTCTGGCAAGGTGCCGGAACAAGGCCCTGATTGGTTTTTCGTGGCTACAGAGGCTTGCGGCGGCGGAACTCCCGATCTATTTTGTTACCTGACGGTTTTAGGGTATATTGGTATATATAGGAGGAAGAAATATGTCAGGGGAGCCACGAGGGGCCCACGAGGGTGGAGGGCACGCCCACGGGGGGTGGGCGTGCCCCCTGCCTCGTGCCTCCCTCGTTGCTTTCCTGACGTGCACTCCAAGTCTCCCGTGTTGCTTTCTTTCCAAAAATAACTTTTCCGAAGGTTTCATTCCGTTTGGACTCCGTTTGATATTCCTTTTCTGCAAAACACTGAAACAAGGGAAAAAACAGAAACTGGCACTAGGCTCTGGGTCAATAAGTTAGTCCCAAAAATAATATAGAAGTGCATAATAAAGCCCAATGATGTTTGCTTGGCTTGTTATAATGGACAGAGTTAACACTAAAGACATGATTCAGAGGAGGCATTGGAAGATTAATGATGGACCAGAATGTGTTCTTTGTCCTACTGGAATACTAGAGGACATAAATCACCTCTTTTTCCAGTGCAATTTCAGTGTCCGCGTGTGGAATTATCTGCAAATTGTATGGAAGGGTTGTGATGATATGGTGGAAATTGCTTGCCATGCTAGGAAAGATTTTAACAAGCCTTTCTTTGGGGAGGTGGTTTTCACGGCCTGGTGGAATATTTGAAAGATCAGGAATGACAAAGCTTGCAGGAACATCCAGCCATCTTTCAGGGCATGGAGAAGTGGCTTCACTCATGATCTTACTCTGCTCTCCCACAGAATTAAACGGAAATATAGAGAGGCCCTTCTTAAGTGGATTGATTTTCTTCCTCCTTGAGGAGAGATGCTACTCTTTAACATTGTACATATTAGGTATAGTACACCCCTTATTTGTATAGTTTTATTTAGAGTCTTCTTTCTTTTTCCTTTTCCTCAACTTGAGGAAATCTTGTATGGTTTTTGCCTATTATTAATAAAATGCTGTGGGGCTTAAGTCCTGCAGTCTTCATGGTCGAAAAAATAAAGCCCAATAATGTCCAAAACAGAAGATAATATAGCATGGAACAATAAAAAATTATAGATATGTTGGAGACGTATCAAGCATCCCCAAGCTTAATTCCTGCTCGTCCTCGAGTAGGTAAATGATAAAAAACAGAATTTTTGATATGGAATGCTACTAGGCATAATTTCAATGTAATTCTTCTTAATTGTGGTATGAATATTCAGATCCGAAAGATTCAAGATAAAAGTTTAATATTGACATGAAAACAATAATACTTCAAGCATACTAACAAAGCAATCATGTCTTCTCAAAATAAAATGGCCAAAGAAAGCTATCCCTATAAAATCATATAGTCTGGCTATGCCCTATCTTCACCACACAGAGTATTTAAATCATGCACAACCCCGATGACAAGTGCTACGTCTTGAGCTTGCGTTGGTTTTCCTCGAAGAGGAGAGGATGATGCAGCACAGTAGTGTAAGTATTTCCCTCAGTTTTTGAGAACCAAGGTATCAATCCAGTAGGAGGCCACGCACAAGTCCCTCGTACCTGTACAAAATGATAGCTACTCGCAACCAACGCGATTAGGGGTTGTCAATCCCTTCACGGTCACTTATGAGAGTGAGATCTGATAGAGATAATATTTTTGGTATTTTTGGTATAAAGATGCAGAGTGAAAAGTAAAAGCAAAGTAAAACAAAGCAAGTAAATAAAGTGATAGAGATTGATATGATGAGAATAGACCCGGGGGCCATAGTTTCACTAGTGGCTTCTCTCAAGAGCATAGATTTTCTACGGTGGGTGAACAAATTACTGTTGAGCAATTGACAGAATTGAGCATAGTTATGGGTATATCTAGGCAATGATCATGTATATAGGCATCACGTCCGAGAAAAGTAGACCAAACGATTTTGCATCTACTACTATTACTCCACTCATCGACCGCTATCCAAAGATGCATCTAGAGTATTAAGTTAAAAACAGAGTAATACCTTAAGTAAGATGACATGATGTAGAGGATAAATTCATGCAATATGATAAAACCCCATCTTGTTATCCTCGATGGCAACAATACAATACGTGCCTTGCAACCATTTCATCCTCGGGTAAGGACACGCAAGATTGAACCAAAGCTAAGCACTTCTCCCATTGCAAGAACTACCAATCTAGTTGGCCAAACCAAACGGATAATTCGAAGAGACTTGCAAAGATAAATCAATCATACATGAAAGAATTCAGAGAAGAATCAAATATTTTCCATAGATAAGTTGGATCATAAACCCACAATTCATCGGTCTCAACAAACACACCGCAAAAAGAAGATTACATCGAATAGATCTCCACGAGAGAGGGGGAGAACATTGTATTGAGATTTAAAAAGAGAGAATAAGCCATCTAGCTACTAGCTATGGACCAGAAGGTATGAAGTAAACTACTCACACTTCATCGGAGAGGCTATGGTGTTGATGTAGAAGCCCTCCATGGTAGATGCCCTCTCCGGCAGAGCTCCGGAACAGGCCCCAAGATGGGATCTCGTGGATACAGGAAGTTGCGGCGGTGGAATTAGGTTTTGGCTCATGTTCGATCGTTTGAAGTGCGTGAGGTATATATAGGAGGAAGGAGTATGTCGATTGGGCGTCGGGGGCCCACGAGGTAGGGGCGCCCTCCACCTCGTGACCGCCTGCACTGCTTGGAGTAGGGTCCAAGTCTCCTGGATCACGTTCGGTGAGAAAATCACGTTCCCGAAGGTTTCATTCTGTTTGGACTCCGTTTGATATTTTGTTTCTTCGAAACACTGAAATAGGCAAAAAACAGCAATTCTGGGTTGGGCCTCCGGTTAATAGGTTAATCCCAAAAGTAATATAAAAGTGGAAAATAAAGCCCAATATAGTCCAAAACAATAGATAAAGTAGCATGGAGCAATAAAAAATTATAGATACGTTGGAGACGTATCAACAAGCCAAGCAATTGTTTCATACTTTTGATGTTCTCAAACTTTTTCAATCTTCATGCAATACATGAGCGTGAGCCATGGACATAGCACTATAGGTGGAATAGAATGGTGGTTGTGGAGAAGACAAAAAGGAGAAGATAGTCTCACATCAACTAGGCGTATCAACGGGCTATGGAGATGCCCATCAATAGATATCAATGTGAGTGGGTAGGGATTGCCATGCAACGGATGCACTAGAGCTATAAGTGTATGAAAGATCAACAAAAGAAACTAAGTGTGTGTGCATCCAACTCGCTTGCTCACGAAGACCTAGGGCATTTTGAGGAAGCCCATCATTGGAATATACAAGCCAAGTTCTATAATGAAAATTCCCACTAGTATATGAAAGTGACAACATAGGAGACTCTCTATCATGAAGATTATGGTGCTACTTTGAAGCACAAGTGTGGTAAAAGGATAGTAGCATTGTCCCTTCTCTCTTTTTCTCTCATTTTTTTGTTTTTTTATTTGGGCCTTTTCTCTCTTTTTTTATGGCCTCTTATTTTATTTTATTTTTATTTGGGCTTCTTTGGCCTCTTCTTTTCGTCTGGAGTCTCATCCTGACTTGTGGGGGAATCATAGTCTCCATCATCCTTTCCTCACTCGGACAATGCTCTAATAATGATGATCATCACACTTTTATTTACTTACAACTCAAGAATTACAACTCGATACTTAGAACAAAATATGACTCTATATGAATGCCTCATGGAATGCGGGATATGCAATGAATCAAGAGTGACATGTATGAAAGAATTATGAACGGTGGCTTTGCCACAAATACGATGTCAACTACATGATCATGCAAAGCAATATGACAATGATGGAGCGTGTCATAATAAATGGAACAGTGGAAAGTTGCATGGCAATATATCTCGGAATGGCTATGAAAATGCCATAATAGGTAGGTATGGTGTCTGTTTTGAGGAAGATATATGGTGGGAGTATGATACCGGCGAAAGGTGCGCGGTATTAGAGAGGCTAGCAATGGTGGAAGGGTGAGAGTGTGTATAATCCATGAACTCAACATTAGTCATAAAGAACTCACATACTTATTGCAAAAATCTATTAGTTATCGAAACGAAGTACTACGCACATGCTCCTAGGGGGATATATTGGTAGTAAAATACCATCGCTCGTCCCCGACCGCCACTCATAAGGAGGACAATCAATAAATAAATCATGCTCCGACTTCATCACATAACGGTTCACCATACGTGCATGCTACGGGAATCACAAACTTTAGAACAAGTATTTCTCAAATTCACGACTACTCAACTAGCATGACTCTAATATCACCATCTTCATATCTCAAAACAATTATCAAGTATCAAACTTCACATAGTATTCGATGCACTTTATATGAAAGTTTTTATTATACCCATCTTAGATGCCCAACAAATTAGGACTAATTTCATAACCAAAGCAAATCACCATGCTGTTTAGGACTCTCAAAATAATATAAGTTAAGCATGAGAGTTCATCTATTTCTTCAAAATAAAACCACCGCCGTGCTCTAAAAAGATATAAGTGAAGCACTAGAGCAAACAACAAACTACTCCGAAAGATATAAGTGAAGATCAGTGAGTAGTCGAATAATTATGCAACTATGTGAAGACTCTCTAACATTTAAGAATTTCAGATCTTGATACTTTATTCAAACAGCAAGCAAAACAAAATAAAACGACATTTCAAGGATAGCACTCATCATGTGAAGAAGCAAAAACTTAGGATCAACCGATACTAACCGATAATTGTTGAAGAAGAAAGGTGGGATGCCTACCGGGGCATCCCCAAGCTTAGACGCTTGAAACTTCTTGAAATAATATTGGGATGCCTTGGGCATCCCCAAGCTTGAACTTTTGTGTCTCCTTAATTCCTCTCATATCACGGTCTCCCTAAATCCCAAAAGCTTCATCCACACAAAACTCAACGAGGACTCATGAGATAAGTTAGTATAAACCAATGCAAAAACCTTATCATACTATACTGTAGTAAATCACTAAAATTATTATTCAACATTGAATACTAAATGCCTATGCATATTTAATAGTCCTATCCTCAAATAGAATCATTAAAGAAGCAAACATATGCAAACAATGCAAACATAACAGCAATCTGCCAAAAAAGTACAGTCTGTAAAGAATGCAAGATTCATCATACTTTCCTAACTCCAAACATTATGAAATAAAATTAACACTGTATTAAATTTATCAGATCTTATTATTCAAAAGGTTTCAACATTTTATCACATTCTGACTTTTCTAGGGAATTTTTGCAACAGCGGTAAACTTTCTGTTTTGAAACAGCAACATGTATACTTGCAAAATAAGCATGGTAAAAGCTATCCTTGACATTTTGATTGAAAATAGAGATGCAAAACATTATTATAAGTAACAGCAAACAGATACTAAGAAAATAAAATGACGCTCCAAGCAAAACACATATCATGTGGTGAATAAAAATATAGCTCCAAGTAAAGTTACCGATGAATGAAGACGAAAGAGGGGATGCCATCCGGGGCGTCCCCAAGCTTAAACGCTTATTTATCCTTGAATATTACCTTGGGGTGCCTTGGGCATCCCCAAGCTTAGGCTCTTGCCACTCCTTATTCCATAGTCCATCGAATCTTTACCCAAAACTTGAAAACTTCACAACACAAAACTTAACAGAAAATCTCGTGAGCTCCGTTAGCGAAACAAAACAAAACACCACTTCATGATATTGTAATGAACTAATTATTTATTCATATTGGTGTAATATCTAGTGTATTCCAACTTATCTATGGTTCAAGCCCTCCGATACTACTCATAGATTCATCAAAATAAGCAAACATCACATAGAAAACAGAATCTGTCAAAAACAGAACAGTCTGTAGTAATCTGTATCAAACGTATACTTCTGGAACTCTAAAAATTCTGAAATAAATTGTTGGACCCGAGGAATTTGTCTAGTAATCATCTGCAAAAATAATCAACTAAATAGCACTCTCCAGTAAAAAGTTTTAGCTAATCTCGTGAGCGCTAAAGTTTCTGTTTTTTACAGCATGATCATAAAGACTTCACCCAAGTCTTCCCAAAGGTTTTACTTGGAACAAACACTAATTAAAACATAAAACCACATCTAAACAGAAACTAGATAGATTATTTATTACTAAACAGAACCAAAAAGCAAGAAACTAAAATAAAATTGGGTTGCCTTCCAACAAGCGCTAACGTTTAACGCCCCTAGCTAGGCATGATGATTTCAATGATGCTCACAAAAAGATAAGAATTGAAACATAAAGAGAGCATCATGAAGAATATGACTAGCACATTTAAGTCTGACCCACTTCCTATGCATAGGTATTTTGTGAGCAAACAACATATGGGAACAATAATCAACTAGCATAGGAAGGCAAAACAAGCATAACTTCAAAACTTTAAGCACATAGAGAGGAAACTTGATATTATTGCAATTCCTACAAGCATATGCTCCTCCCTCATAATAATTTTCAGTAGCATCATGAATGAATTCAACAATATAACCAGCACCTAAAGCATTCTTTTCATGATCTACTTGCATAGAAATTTTCCTACTCTCCACGTAAGCAAATTTATTCTCATCAATAGTAGTAGGAGCAAACTAAACAAAATAACTATCATGTGATTGAAAATTAAGATCAAGATGACAAGTTTCATGGTTATCATTACTCTTTAAAGCATACGTGTCATCACAATAATCATCATAGATAGGAGGCATGCTTTCATCATAGTAAATTTGCTCATCAAAGCTTGGGGGACAAAAAATATCATATTCATCAAACATAGCTTCCCCAAGCTTGTGGCTTTGCATATCATTAGCATAATGGATATTCAAGGAATTCATACTAACAACATTGCAATCATGCTCATCATTCAAGTATTTAACGCCAAACATTCTAATGCATTCTTCCTCCAACATTTTTGCACAATTTTCCTTTCCATCATACTCACGAAAGATATTAAAAAGATGAAGCGTATGAGACAAACTCAATTCCATTTTTTTGTAGTTCTATTTTATAGAATAAACTAGTGATAAAACATGAAACAAAAAGATTCGATTGCAAGATCTAAAGATATACCTTCAAGCGCTCACCTCCCCGGCAACGACGCCAGAAACTGCTTGATGTATACTACGCAACCTTCTTCTTGTAGACGTTGTTGGGCCTCCAAGTGCAGAGGTTTGTAGGACAGTAGCAAATTTATCTCAAGTGGATGACCTAAGGTTTATCAATCCGTGGGAGGCGTAGGATGAAGATGGTCTCTGTCAAACAACCCTGCAACAAAATAACAAAGAGTCTCTTATGTCCCCAACACACCCAATACAATGGTAAATTGTATAGGTGCACTAGTTCAGCGAAGAGATGGTGATACAAGTGCAATATGGATGGTAGATATAGGTTTTTGTAATCTGAAAATATAAAAACAGCAAGGTAACTAATGATAAAAGTGAGCACAAACGGTATTGCAATGATAGGAAACAAGGCCTAGGGTTCATACTTTCACTAGTGCAAGTTCTCTCAACAATAATAACATAATTGGATCATATAACTATCCCTCAACATGCAACAAAGAGTCACTCCAAAGTCACTAATAGCGGAGAACAAACCAAGAGATTATGGTAGGGTACGAAACCACCTCAAAGTTATTCTTTCCGATCAATCCATTGGGCTATTCCTATAAGTGTCACAAACAGTCCTAGAGTTCGTAGTAAAATAACACCTTAAGACACACATCAACCAAAACCCTAATGTCACCTAGATACTCCAATGTCACCTCAAGTATCCGTGGGTATGATTATACGATATGCATCACACAATCTCAGATTCATCTATTCAACCAACACATAGAACCTCAAAGAGTGCCCCAAAGTTTCTACCGGAGAGTCAAGACGAAAACGTGTGCCAACCCCTATGCATAGGTTCATGGGCGGAACCCGCAAGTTGATCACCAAAACATACATCAAGTGAATCAATAGAATAACCATTGTCACCACAGTTATCCCACGCAAGACATACATCAAGTGTTCTAAAATAATTAAAGACTCAATCCGATAAGATTACTTCAAAGGGAAAACTCAATCCATTACAAGAGAGTAGAGGGGGAGAAACATCATAAGGTCCAACTATAATAGCAAAGCTCGCGATACATCAAGATCGTATCACCTCAAGAACACGAGAGAGAGAGATCAAACACATAGCTACTGGTACATACCCTCATCCCCGAGGGTGAACTACTCCCTTCTCGTCATGGAGAGCGCAGGGATGATGAAGATGGCCACCGGTGAGGGATCCCCCCCTCCGGCAGGGTGCCGGAACAGGGTCCCGATTGGTTTTTCGTGGCTACAGAGGCTTGCGGTGGCGGAACTCCCGATCTATTATATTCCCCGATGGTTTTAGGGTATATTGGTATATATAGGAGGAAGAAATACGTCAGGGGAGCCACGAGGGGCCTGCTACCTCTTGAGCACTGCGTTGGATTTCCCCGAAGAGGAGAGGATGATGCAGCAAAGTAGCGTAAGTATTTCCCTCAGTTTTTGAGAACCAAGGTATCAATCCAGTAGGAGGCCACGCGCGAGTCCCTCGTACCTACACAAAACAAATAGCTCAACTCAACCAACGCGATTAGGGGTTGTCAATCCTTCACGGTCACTTACTTAGAGTGAGATCGATAGATATGATAGATAATATTCTTGGTATTTTGATATAAAGATGCAAGATAAAATAAAAGGCAAAGTAAAAAAGCAAAGCAAATAATAAAGTGATTGAAGATTGATATGATGAGAATAGACCCGGGGGCCATAGATTTCACTAGTGGCTTCTCTCAAGAGCATAAGTATTTCTACGGTGGGTGAACAATTCTTGTTGAGCAATTGTCGAATCTGAGCATAGTTATGAGAGTATCTAGGTATGATCATGTATATAGGCATCACGTCCGAGACAAGTAGACCGACTCCTGCCTGCATCTACTACTATTACTCCACTCATCGACCGCTATCCAGCATGCATCTAGAGTATTAAGTTAATGAAAACATACTAACGCCTTAAGCAAGATGACATGATGTAGAAGGATAAATTCATGCAATATGATAAAAACCCCATCTTTTATCCTCGATGGCAACAATACAATCGTGCCTTGCTGCCCCTCATCCTTTGGGAAAGGACACGCAAGATTGAACCCAAAGCTAAGCACTTCTCCCATTGCAAGAAAAACCAATCTAGTAGGCCAAACCAAACTGATAATTCGAAGAGACTTGCAAAGATAACCAACCATACATAAAAGAATTCAGAGAAGATTCAAATATTGCTCATAGATAATCTTGATCATAAACCCACAATTCATCGGTCTCAACAAACACACCGCAAAAAGAACATTACATCGAATAGATCTCCACAAGAGAGGGGGAGAACATTGTATTGAGATCCAAAAATAGAGAAGAAGCCATCTAGCTACTAACTATGGACCCGAAGGTCTGAGGTAAACTACTCACACTTCATCGGAGAGGCTATGGTGATGATGTAGAAGCCCTCCATGGTAGATTCCCCTTCCGGCGGAGCTCTGGAACAGGCCCCAAGATGGGATCTCGTGGGTACAGAAGGTTGCGGCGGTGGAATTAGGTTTTTGGCTCCTTATCTGATCGTTTGGGGGTACGTAGGTATATATAGGAGGAAGGAGTACATCGGTGGAGCAAAGGGGGGCCCACGAGGCAGGGGGCGCGCCCTAGGGGGGCGCCCTCCACCCTCGTGACCGCCTCCCTCCTTTCTTGATGGAGGGTCCAAGTCTCCTGGATCATATTTGTTGAGAAAATCACGTTCCCGAAGGTTTCATTCCGTTTGGACTCCGTTTGATATTCTGTTTCTTCGAAACACTGAAATAGGCAAAAAACAGCAATTCTGGGTTGGGCCTCCGGTTAATAGTTTAGTCCCAAAGGTAATATAAAAGTGGAAAATAAAACCCAATATGGTCCAAAACAGTAGATAATATAGCATGGAGCAATCAAAAATTATAGATACGTTGGAGACGTATCAGGCATCCCCAAGCTTAATTCCTGCTCGTCCTCGAGTAGGTAAATGATAAAAAATAATTTTTTATGCGGAGTGCTACTTGGCATAATTTCAATGTAACTCTTCTTAATTGTGGTATGAATATTCAGATCCGAAAGATTCAAGACAAAAGTTCATATTGACATAAAAATAATAATACTTCAAGCATACTAACAAAGCAATTATGTCTTCTCAAAATAACATGGCCAAAGAAAGTTATCCCTACAAAATCATATAGTCTGGCTATGCTCTATCTTCACCACACAAAGTATTTAAATCATGCACAACCCCGATGACAAGCCAAGCAATTGTTTCATACTTTTGGCATTTTCAAAACTTTTTCAATCTTCATGCAATACATGAGCGTGAGCCATGGATATAGCACTATATGTGGAATAGAATGGTGGTTGTGGAGAAGACAAAAAGAGGGGAAGATAGTCTCACATCAACTAGGCATATCAACGGGCTATGGAGATGCCCATCAATAGATATCAATGTGAGTGAGTAGGGATTGCCATGCAACGGATGCACTAGAGCTATAAGTATATGAAAGCTCAACAAAACAAACTAAGTGTGTGTGCATCCAACTCGCTTGCTCACGAAGACCTAGGGCAATTTGAGGAAGCCCATCATTGGAATATACAAGCCAAGTTCTGTAATGTAAAATTCCCACTAGTATATTAAAGTGACAAAATGAGAGACTCTCTATCATGAAGATCATGGTGCTACTTTGAAGCACAAGTGTGGTAAAAGGATAGTAACATTGTCCCTTCTCTCTTTTTCTCTCATTTTTTTAATTTTTCGTCCGGAGTCTCATCCCGACTTGTGGGGGAATCATAGTCTCCATCATCCTTTCCTCACTTGGGACAATGCTCTAAAAATGATGATCATCACACTTTTATTCTTACAACTCAACAATTACAACTCGATACTTAGAACAAAATACGACTCTATGTGAATGCCTCCGGCGGTGTACCGGGATATGCAATGAATCAAGAGTGACATGTATGAAAGAATTATGAACGGTGGCTTTGCCACAAATACGATGTCAACTACATGATCGTGCTAGCAATATGACAATGATGGAGCACGTCATAATAAACGGAATGGTGGAAAGTTGCATGGAAATATATATCGGAATGGCTATGGAAATGCCATGATAGGTAGGTATGGTGGCTGTTTTGAGGAAGGTATATGGTGGGTGTATGATACCGGTGAAAGGTGCGCGGTATTAGAGAGACTAGCAATGGTGGAAGGAAGCAAACGTGCGTATAATCCATGGACTCAACATTAGTCATAAAGAACTCATATACTTATTGCGAAAATCTAGAAGTTATCAAAGCAAAGTGTTACACGCATGCTCCTAGGGGGATAGATTGGTAGGAAAAGACCATCGCTCGTCCCCGACCGCCACTCATAAGGAAGACAATCAATAAATAAATCATGCTCCGACTTCATCACATAATGGTTCACCATACGTGCATGCTACAGGAATCACAAACTTTAACACAAGTATTTCTCAAATTCACAATTACTCAACTAGCATGACTCTAATATCACCATCTTCATATCTCAAAACAATTATCAAGCATCAAACTTTTCTTAGTATTCAACGCAATCAAAAGAAATATTTACAAATCTTGAATGTCAAGCATATTAAGATTATTAAGCAATTACCATGCTATTTAAGACTCTCAAAATAATCTAAGTGAAGCATGAGAGATCAATAGTTTCTATAAAACAAATCCACCACCGTGCTCTAAAAGATATAAGTGAAGTACTAGAGCAAAACTATAAAGCTCAAAAGATATAAGTGAAGCACATATAGCAAAACTATGAAGCTCAAAAGATATAAGCAAAGCACATAGAGTATTCTATCAAATTCCAATTCATGTGTGGCTCTCTCAAAAGGTGTGTACAGCAAGGATGATTGTGGTAAACTAAAAAACAAAGACTCAAATCATACAAGACGCTCCAAGCAAAACACATATCATGTGGTGAATCAAAATATAGCTCCAAGTAAAGTTACCAATGGGAGTAGAAGAAAGAGGGGATACCTTCCGGGGCATCCCCAAGCTTTGACTTTTTGGTGTCCTTGGATTATCTTGAGGGTGCCATGGGCATACCCAAGCTTTGACTTTTTGGTGTCCTTGGATTAACTTGAGGGTGCCATGGGCATCCCCAAGCTTAGTCTCTTGCCACTCCTTGTTCCATAATCCATCAAAAGATTTCACCCAAAACTTGAAAACTTCACAACACAAAACTCAACAGAAATCTCGTGAGCTCCGTTAACGAAAGAAAACAAAAGACCACTTTAAGGTACTATAATGAACTCATTATTTATTTATATTGGTGTTAAACCTACTGTATTCCAACTTCTCTATGGATTATAAACTATTTTACTAGCCATAGATTCATCAAAATAAGCAAACAACACACGAAAAACAGAATCTGCCAAAAACAGAACAGTCTGTAGTAATCTGTAACTAACGCAAACTTATGGAAATACAAAAAATCAGCGAAAATAGGACGACCTAGGAAATTTGTTTATTGATCAGAAGCAATTGGAATCACTATTTTATCACGTTCTTGTGAATTTTAATAATTGTTTTCGTGAACCGAAAGTTTCTGGAAATTACAGCAAGATCAAATAACTATCATCCAAGAAGATCCTATAGGTTTAACTTGGCACAAACACTAATTAAAAGATAAAACCACATCTAAACAGAAGGTAGATGGATTATTTATTTCTAAACAGAAGAAAAAAGCAAAAAATAAAATAAAATTGGGTTGCCTCCCAACAAGCGCTATCGTTTAACGCCCCTAGCTAGGCCTAAAAGCAAGGATAGATTTAGGTATTGCCATCTTTGGTAGGTAGTTATTCAATGAGACATCTACCACCCTTAGGAATTTCTTTCTTTTTAGTAATTATCAAACTCTTAGGCACAAGATCGAGAAATTCATGTGTAGCAAATGGTTCCTTAATGATAGCAAAAAGATCGGGATGAATACTTATAGATTTAAGATCCGCAGTTTCCTTACTAGAGGATTCACCCTTATTTTTAGGAACATACATAAGCTTAGAAACTTTATTAGAAGGACTTGGGGTACTCTTAACGGAAGAAAAAGCGGTTCCCAAGTTAGTAATGACACCCTCAAGTTTATCGATTCTAGTGGAATCTTGATTTATTCTTTCATTAACTATGGGTTCATTTTCCTTAATATTTTTCAAAGTTACTCCTACCTTAGATCCATATTGGGTAATTTTATTGTGGATCTTTTTATCTATATTTTCAATTAACTCAACGGTAGCAACTTTATTTTCAATAATTTCAAGTCTTCGCATTACATGCTTCAAAGTTAACAAAGTTCCATTAACCAAAAGAGGTGGTGAGCCAAATAAATCTATCATAGCATTATAAGAGTCGAAAGTATGGCTACCCAAGAAATTCCCTCCGGTAATGGTATCAAGGATATATCTATACCAAGGATTAGCACCTACATAAAAATTGCGAAGAAGAACTGAAGTAGATTGCTTCCTGGTAGATCTATTTTGAGCATTGCAAATTCTATACCAAGCATCTTTTAGATTTTCTCCCTCCCTTTGTTTAAAATTTAGGACTTCATTCTCGGGAGACAACGGAGAAGATATAATACTGGCCATAACGACAAACGAACGAGAAAAAGGGCGAGCGGAAAAGAGAGGGCGAAAAAAACGGCAAGGGTGAAGTGGGGGAGAGGAAAACGAGAAGCAAATGGCAAATAATATAATGCGGGAGATAAGGGATTGTGATGGGTACTTGGTATGTTGACTTTTGCGTAGACTCCCCGGCAGCGGCGCCAGAAATTCTTCTTGCTACCTCTTGAGCACTACGTTGGATTTCCCCGAAGAGGAGAGGATGATGCAGCAAAGTAGCGTAAGTATTTCCCTCAGTTTTTGAGAACCAAAGTATCAATCCAGTAGGAGACCACGCGCGAGTCCCTCGTACCTACACAAAACAAATAGCTCAACGCAACCAACGCGATTAGGGGTTGTCAATCCCTTCACGGTCACTTACGAGAGTGAGATCTGATAGATATGATAGATAATATTTTTGGTATTTTTGATATAAAGATGCAAGATAAAATAAAAGGCAAAGTAAAAAGCAAAGCAAATAATAAAGTGATTGAAGATTGATATGATGAGAATAGACCCGCGGGCCATAGATTTCACTAGTGGCTTCTCTCAAGAGCATAAGTATTTCTACGGTGGGTGAACGAATTACTGTTGAGCAATTGACTGAACTGAGCATAGTTATGAGAGTATCTAGGTATGATCATGTATATAGGCATCACGTCCGAGACAAGTAGACCGACTCTGCTGCATCTACTACTATTAATCCACTCATCGACCGCTATCCAAAGCATGCATCTAGAGTATTAAGTTAATGAAAACAGAGTAACGCTTAAGCAAGATGACATGATGTAAAGGGATAAATTCATGCAATATGATAAAAAACCATCTTGTTATCCTCGATGGCAACAATACAATACGTGCCTTGCTGCCCCCCTCATCACTTTGGGAAAGGACACCGCAAGATTGAACCCAAAGCTAAGCACTTCTCCCATTGCAAGAAAAACCAATCTAGTAGGCCAAACCAAACTGATAATTCGAAGAGACTTGCAAAGATAACCAATCATACATAAAAGAATTCAGAGAAGATTCAAATATTGCTCATAGATAATCTTGATCATAAACCCACAATTCATCGGTCTCAACAAACACACCGCAAAAAGAACATTACATCGAATAGATCTCCACAAGAGAGGGGGAGAACATTGTATTGAGATCCAAAAAGAGAGAAGAAGCCATCTAGCTACTAACTATGGACCCGAAGGTCTGAGGTAAACTACTCACACTTCATCGGAGAGGCTATGGTGATGATGTAGAAGCCCTCCGTGGTGGATTCCCTTCCGTGAACTCGAACAGGCCCCAAGATGGGATCTCGTGGGTATGAGAAGGTTGCGGCGGTGGAATTAGGTTTTGGCTCCGTGTCGATCGTTTGAAGTGCGTGAGGTATATATAGGAGGAAGGAGTACGTCGGTGGAGCAAAGGGGGGCCCACGAGGCAGGGGGCGCGCCCTAGGGGGGCGTGCCCTCCACCCTCGTGACCGCCTCCCTCCTTTCTTGATGGAGGGTCCAAGTCTCCTGGATCATATTTGTTGAGAAAATCACGTTCCCGAAGGTTTCATTCTGTTTGGACTCCGTTTGATGTTCCGTTTCTTCGAAACACTGAAATAGGCAAGAAAAAGCAATTCTGGGCTAGGCCTCCGGTTAATAGGTTAGTCCCAAAAGTAATATAAAAGTGGAAAATAAAGCCCAATATGGTCCAAAACAGTAGATAATATAGCATGGAGCAATCAAAAATTATAGATACGTTGGAGACGTATCAGGGCCCACGAGGGTGGAGGGTGCGCCGGGGGGGGGGGTGGGCGCGCCCCCCTACCTCGTGCCTCCCTCATTGCTTTCCTGACGTGCACTCCAAGTCTCCCGTGTTGCTTTCTTTCAAAAAATAACTATTCCGAAGGTTTCAATCCGTTTGGACTCCGTTTGATATCCCTTTTCTGCGAAACACTGAAACAAGGAAAAAAACAGAAACTGGCACTGGGCTCTGGGTCAATAGGTTAGTCCCAAAAATAATATAAAAGTGCATAATAAAGCCCAATAATGTCCAAAACAGAAGATAATATAGCATGGAACAATCAAAAATTCTAGATACGTTGGAGACGTATCACTAACCTATTAACCGGAGGCCCAATGCCAATTTTTGTTATTTTTGCCTATTTTAGAGTTTTGCGGAAAAGGAATACCAAGCGGAGTCCAAACGGAATGAAACCTTCGCGGGGATCTTTCTTGGACCGAAAGCAATCTAGAAGACTTGGAGTCGAAGTATGGAACTCCACGAGGAGGCCACGAGGCAGGAGGGCGCGCCCCCACCCTCGTGGGCCCCTCGTAGCTCCACCGACGCACTTCTTTCACCTATATATATACTCTTATACCCTAGAAACATCAGGGAGAGCCACGAAACCACTTTTCCACCGCTGCAACCTTCTATACCCGTGAGATCCCATCTTGGGGCCTTTTCTGGCGATCTGCTGAAGGGGGAATCGGTCCCGGAGGGCTTCTACATCAACACCATGGCCTCTCCGATGAAGCGTGAGTAGTTTACCACAGATCTTCGGGTCCATAGTTATTAGATAGATGGCTTCTTCTCTCTCTTTGATTCTCAATACAAAGTTCTCCTCGATGTTCTTGGAGATCTATTCGATGTAATACTCTTTTGCGGTGTGTTTGCCGAGATCCGATGAATGTGGATTTATGAACAAGATTATCTATGAATATTATTTGGTTCTTCTCTGAATTCTTATATGCATGATTTGATATATTTGCAAGTCTCTTCGAATTATCGGTTTAGTTTGGCCTACTAGATTGATCTTTCTTGCAATGGGAGAAGTGCTTAGCTTTGGGTTCAATCATGCGGTGTCCTTTCCCAGTGACAGTAGGGGCAGCAAGGCACATATTGTATTGTTGCCATCGAGGATAAAAAGATGGGGTTTATATCATATTGCTTGAGTTTATCCCTCTACATCATGTCATCTTGCTTAATGCGTTACTCCGTTCTTATTAACTTAATACTCTAGATGCATGCTGGATAGCGGTCGATGTGTGGAGTAATAGTAGTAGATGTAGTATCGTTTCGGTCTACTTGACACGGACGTGATGCCTATATTCATGATCATTGCCTTAGATATCTTCATAACTATGCGCTTTTCTATCAATTGCTCGACAATAATTTGTTCACCCACCGTAATACATGCTATCTTGAGAGAATCCACTAGTGAAACCTATGGCCCCTGGGTCTCTTTCCTATTATATTACATCTCTTTTTATTTACATCGCATCTCGTTTACTATTTTGCAATCTTTACTTTCCAATCTATACAACAAAAATACCAAAAATATTTACTTTACTATCTCTATTAGATCTCACTTTTGTGAGTGACCGTGAAGGGAGTGACAACCCCTTTATCGCATTGGTTGCAAGGTTCTTGATTGTTTGTGCCAGTACTAGGTGACTTGTGCGTTGTCTCCTACTGGATTGATACCTTGGTTCTCAAAACTGAGGGAAATACTCACGCTACTTTGCTGCATCAACCTTTCCTCTTCAAGGGAAAACCAACGCATGCTCAAGAGGTAGCACATCTTCACCTCGTCCTTAGCCAATCTTCATTTAATCCGTAGCCCCTGTTTCGAGTTGCAAATATGAGCAATAGAACGAGTATCAAATACCCAGGCGCTACTACGAGCATTAGTAAGGTACACATCAATAACATGTATATCAAATATACCTTTGTTCACTTTGCCATCCTTCTTATCCGCCAAATACTTGGGACAGTTCCGCTTCCAGTGTCCAGTCCCTTTGAAGTAGAAGCACTCAGTTTCAGGCTTAGGTCCAGACTTGGGCCTCTTCCCGGGAGTGGCAACGTGCTTGCCATTCTTCTTGAAATTCCCCTTCTTTCCTTTGCCCTTTTTCTTGAAACTAGTGGTCTTGTTAACCATCAACACTTGATGCTCCTTCTTGATTTCTACCTCCGCAGCTTTGAGCATTGAGAAGAGCTCGGGAATAGTCTTTTCCATCCCTTGCATATTATAGTTCATCACGAGGCCTTTGTAGCTTGGTGGCAGTGATTGAAGAACTCTGTCAATAACACTATCATCTGGAGGATTAACTCCCAGCTGAGTCAAGTGGTTAGGGTACCCAGACATTCTGAGTACGTGTTCACTGATAGAACTGTTCTCCTCCATCTTGCAGCTATAGAACTTGTTGGAGACTTCATATGTCTCAACTCGGGCATTTTCTTGAAATATTAACTTCAACTCTTGGAACATCTCATATGGTCCATGACGTTCAAAACGTATTTGAAGTCCCGGTTCTAAGCCGTAAAGCATGGCACACTAAACTACCGAGTAGTCATCAGATCGAGCTTGCCAGACGTTCATAACATCAGAATTTGCTCCTGCAGCAGGCCTTTCACCTAGCGGTGCATCAAGGACATAATTCTTCTGTGCAGCAATGAGGATAATCCTCAAGTTATGGACCCAGTCCGTGTAGTTGCTACCATCATATTTCAACTTAGCTTTCTCTAGGAACGCATTAAAATTCAAGGAAACGGTAGCACGGGCCATTGATCTACAACATAGATATGCAAAAACTATCAGGACTAAGTTCATGATAAATTAAGTTCAATTAATCATATTACTTAAGAACTCCCACTTAGATAGACATCCCTCGAATCATCTAAATGATCATGTGATCTATATCAACTAAACCATGTCCGGTCATCACGTGAGATGGAGTAGTTTTCAGTGGTGAACATCTCTATGTTGATCATATCTACTATATGATTCACGTTCGACCTTTCAGTCTCAGTGTTCCGAGGCCATGTCTGTACATGCTAGGCTCGTCAAGTTTAACCCGAGTATTCCGCACGTGCAAACCTGTCTTGCACCCGTTGTATGTGAACGTAGAGCTTATCACACCCGATCATCACGTGGCGTCTCGGCACGACGAACTGTCGCAACGGTGCATACTCAGGGAGAACACTTATACCTTGAAATTTAAGTGATGGGTCATCTTATAATGCTACCGTCGTACTAAGCAAAATAAGATGCATAAAATATAAACATCATATGCAACCAAAATATGTGACATGATATGGCCATCATCATCTTGTGCCTTTGATCTCCATCTCCAAAGCACCGTCATGATCTCCATCGTCACCGGCTTGACACCTTGATCTTCATCGTAGCGTCGTTGTCGTCTCGCCAACTATTGCTTCTACAACTATCGCTAACGCATAGTGATAAAGTAAAGCAATTACATGGCGATTGCATTTCATACAATAAAGCAACAACCATAAGGCTCCTGCTAGTTGCCGATAACTTTTACAAAGCATGATCATCTCATACAATAACGTATATCACATCATGTCTTGACCATATCACATCACAACATGCCCTGCAAAAACAAGTTAGACGTTCTCTACTTTGTTGTTGCAAGTTTTACGTGGTTGCTACGGGCTTCTAGTAAGAACCGTTCTTACCTGCGCATCAAAACCACAACGATGTTTCGTCAAGTTTGTTGTTTTAACCTTCAACAAGGTCCGGCCGTAGTCAAATTTGATTCAACCAAAGTTGGAGAAATAGACACCCGCCAGCCACCTTTATGCAAAACAAGTTGCATGTCTGTCGGTGGAACCAGTCTCATGAACGTGGTCATGTAAGGTTGGTCCGGGCCGCTTCATCCAACAATACTGCTGGATCAAAATAAGACGTTGGTGGTAAGCAATATGACTATCATCGCCCACAACTCTTTTTGTTTTACTCGTGCATATCATCAATGCATAGACTTGGCTCCGATGCCACTGTTGGGGAACATAGCATGTAATTTCAAAAAAAATCCTACGATCACGCACGATCTATCTAGGAGATGCATAACAACGAGAGGGGGAGAGTGTGTCCACTTACCCTCGTAGACCAAAAGCGGAAGCGTTAGTTTAACGCGGTTGATGTAGTCGAACGTCTTCAGGATTCAACCGATCAAGTACCGAACGTACGACACCTCCGAGTTCAGCACACTTTCAGCTCGATAACGTCCCTCAAACTCTTGATCCAACAAAGTGTCGAGGGAGAGTTTCGTCAGCACGACGGCGTGATGACGATGATGGTGAAGTGATCCACACAGGGCTTCGCCTAAGCACTACGACAATATGACCGGAGGAGTAAACGGTGGAGGAGGGCACCGCACACGGCTAAGAAACAATTGATGTGTTTAGAGGTGCCCCCTGCCCCCGTATATAAAGGATGGAGAGGGGACGAGGCCGGCCTAGGGCGCGCCAAGTGGGAGGAGTCCCACTTGGATCCCTAGTCCAATTCGCCCCCCCCCTTTATTTCCTTTTACCGGAAGGGGAAAGGGGGAAGGAGAAGGAGGAGGAGAAGGAAAGGGGGGCCGCGCCCCCTCCCCTTGTCCAATTCGCACTCCCCATGGGAGAGGGGGCGCCACCCCCTTGTGGTCTGCCTTGCCTCCCTCCTATGGACCATATGGCTTATATTTTTCCCCTAGGGTTCCGGTAACCCCCCCTGTACTCCGATATGTACCAGATACATTCCGAAACACTTTCGGTGTCCGAATACTATCGTCCAATATATCAATCTTTACCTCTCGACCATTTCAAGACTCCTCGTCATGTCCGTGATCTCATCCGGGACTCCGAACAATCTTCGGTCACCAAAACACATAACTCATAATACAAAACGTCATCGAACGTTAAGCGTGTGGACCCTACGAGTTCGAGAACTATGTAGACATGACCGAGACACATCTCCGGTAAATAACCAACAGCGGAACCTAGATGCTCATATTGGTTCCTACATATTCTACGAAGATCTTTATCGGTCAAACCGCAATGACAACATACATCATTCCCTTTGTCATCGGTATGTTACTCGCCCGAGATTCGATCGTCGGTATCTTCATACCTAGTTCAATCTCGTTACCGGCAAGTCTCTTTACTCGTTCCGTAATGCGTCATCCCGCAACTAACTCATTAGTCACATTGCTTGCAAGGCTTATCATGATGTGCATTACCAAGAGGGCCCAGAGATACCTCTCCGATACTCGGGGTGACAAATCATAATCTCGATCTATGCCAACCCAACAAACACCTTCGGAGACACCTGTAGAGCATCTTTATAATCACCCAGTTACGTTGTGACGTTTGATAGCACACAAGGTGTTCCTCCGGTATTCGGGAGTTGCATAATCTCATAGTGAAAGGAATATGTATAAGTCATGAAGAAAGCAATAGCAATAAAACTTAACGATCATTATGCGAAGCTAACGGATGGGTCTTGTCCATCACATCATTCTCTTAATGATATGATCCCGTTCATCAAATGACAACACATGTCTATGATCAGGAAATTTAACCATCTTTGATTAACGAGCTAGTCTAGTAGAGGCATACTAGGGACACTATGTTTTGTCTATGTATTCACACATGTATCAAGTTCCCGGTTAATACAATTCTAGCATGAATAATAAATATTTATCACGATGTAAGGAAATATAAATAACAACTTTATTATTGCCTTTAGGGCATATTTCCTTCATGCTTTAGTTCATATATTATTAATCTAAACATGCATGGTTCATTGCAACCTTATCTCATTGAAATATATTACAAATTAATGATTCCTGCAGCAACACGCGGGATATTATTTAGTTTTGTGAATGTTACATCCAAAAGCCGGCATGGCATACTTACTCGAGTCACCCTATCAACTTGCCAGTTGTTAATCTCTATTCACCAAGTCAACCCTGAGTTGATGATTTTCTGGTCGAAAAATTTATGGTGAAAATACATGGTTGAAATTTAAATATTAAAGTTTAATACTACCTTTGATCCATAATAAGTGTTGAAGTTTTGACTAACCCGAGTTCAAAACCGCAACACTTATTTTGGATAGGAGGGAGTAATAATTATTCACTTATGTGCTTTTGTACATGAATAACACAAAGTAGCCCCTGTCTTCAACCATGTCCAACAATTTTTTGTTGATATTGATGGAGTTCTAAAGTTTATATTGGGATGAAAGGCAACTCTACATGGATATAGGTCCGACAACATGCTAATTGTAGTCTTTGCACTAAAAAAATGCAATGTAAATTTAGTTGACCGCAAACAAATGTATAATGTTAATTAAATTCCAAATTTGATGAGATGAATAAATTATGTAGCTCTCTAACTATAAGCAAAGAATATAACTAATACTTGCTTTTGCTACATTGGACGTTTCTTCCGTGGAAAATGACGTAGCTTCTATCTCGCCTCTTTGGTATTGTTGTCATTTATACTAACTCTAGAATGGCCTATGTCTTTGGTAGCCACAATAAATGGTTAAAGTTGCAATGATCCAAAGAGAAGACATTAGGAAGCGAGGGAGGTGAGGGTTGTTGGAGTTAGTGGAGAACAATAAGGACGATAAATAAGGAAGATATCAACGATGGTCCATGTCGAAGGCATTGGAGGCGACGATGGCAATAGAAGATGGAAATGTATATCCGTGGGCTAGAAAAAGTCGATGGCAGTGGTGGCTAAAAAGAAAGATGACATGGTACAACAAAGAAGGGGGGGTATGAACACGTCATTGTTCAAAATGACCCACTTGTTTTTTTCATCACACCGGTGAAGTAAATAGTTTTCAATTCAATGTAGTGAAACAGGGACAAATAATACTCCTAAAAAAAGCAGCGACAAGTAATACGGATCGGAGAGAGATTTTTTTTGTATGAGAAAATTCAACTATGCTTAAGATGCTAGATCAAGCACGCCAACACTCTATACATTTACTTTAAAATATCCACCACTTATAAAAAGAAAACATCTGATTCTTGATTCTCACACTGCCGAACCTCCCAAAGGAAAAGACAAAAATCATCTAAAAAAATGCAAAAGACAAAACAAAAGCATAAACTAAGACCACACCTTATGTGCAATTACGGATCAAAGCGAAGGGTCTCCCCGCAAACACGCACCATTAAACCCCATTTTCTCGTGCTCTCTCCCCTCCGTCTTCCCCACTCGCGCAACCCACACCCAACTGCAGCAGCAAGAAACGAACACGGGACGGGCCGTCCCGCACGCACAGAGCCTGGAGACCTCAAACCCACCTCCATCCCCTTCTCGACAAGCCTCTCCAAAGCCAAGATCCCCGGCGCGCGGCGCAGTAATGCTCGCCTGATTGCGCTGGTCATGGCGCCGCCACAGGAGCGGGACTACATCGGGCTGTCGCCGGCCGCGGCGGCGGCGGCCACGGAGCTGCGCCTGGGGCTCCCGGGGACGGAGGACGCTGCCGGGGAAGGCGGTGGAGCGGCGTCGGAGGCGCCGCTGACGCTGGAGCTTCTGTCCAAGGGCGGGGCGAAGCGCGGGTTCGCGGGCGCGGTGGCGGAGGAAGAGGACGAGAAGAAGAAGGCGCAGCCGCCGGCCGCCAAGTAGGTGGACTGGGCACCGGTTGGTGCCTTGTGGTTTTGAGCATTTTATTTATTTATTTCCCCTCATTTGCATTTTTCTTTTAAATATTTTTTTTATGTTAGCCGTAGGAATTTCTCGTGAGCAGTCTTTTTGGGGGAAGTTTGGGGTTTCATGTGAGGATTCGTCAACGAGTTTGCTGAATTTGATTTTCTTCCTACCACACATGGCTGGTGTTTTAAACAGGGTTTGTGTGTGATTTGTTGCTCTCTTTGGTGGGTGTTCTTTGGTCTGTCTGGCGGAAATAAAATTGGTTTTTGATTTACTTGATTATTACTGTTTCCCTTTGGCTTTTCCCTTGAAATTGTTCATTCTTGTGATGCCAAAAAAACATTTCCCAGTTTCCGTTACGTAACATTTCCCAGTTTCCGTTACGTAATAAGTTTTAGCAGATCGTGTTATGGGAGCAATTCATCTTCAAAATATTATCTTAAATGAGCAGAACTAATAAGAATAGAAAAGTAAATAAAGCATGTGCTTGCTCTGAAAAAGCTGAAGAAGTTTTCTTCTTGTGTGCGTCCTTGTTGGCTGTGGACAAGGAGCAACTTTTGTGTGTCTGGCCTCCACTTGCTGATGCTAAGGTCCCGAATCGCTACACTAAATTAGTTAGCCAGTGCCCCAATTCACATGATATTTTGTTTTCACTTTGTTCATCTACTCAAGCATCTCTAATTGTAACCCAGTGCTTGCAAGTTGCAAGAAAGTATAATCCGGTATCTTCCTGCGGTCCTGGTTCGGTTTATGTTGTAATTTCAGTATTTTGTGGCTACTAAAGCAACCTTAATTCTTAAAGGATATGTGTTTGATTGTTAGAATTCCCGTAACAGGGCACAGGTGGTAGGATGGCCGCCAATCCGCAGTTACAGGAAGAACACCATGGCGACGAACTTATCTGCTCCCAGAAGCAAAGACGAGGCCGAAGCAAAGCAGGCACCAGTACCGGATTGCCTCTATGTCAAGGTTAGCATGGATGGTGCTCCTTACCTCAGGAAGGTGGATCTTAAGATGTACAAGAACTACAAGGACCTCTCGCTGGAGCTGGAGAAAAAGTTCAGCGGCTTTACTGTTGGTGAGCACTTGTTTTACCCTTTATCCTGGCTCTGTTATTGCTTGGGATGCCACAATAGGACGTTTTTTTGTTGTTGTTGTTGTTGATATTGTGTGGTAGTATATTCATAATTGATTGGTGAGTAAATACCTTTTTCTACGCATTTTTACTTGGGCAGATGCAGTCTTTACCATATACATGTACTCTCCCTCTCCTTGCATTTTGATACTAAATATGGTTCCATAGATTGTAGTATTTGGCGTTTTTAGGGTCTTTAGTTCTAGTATTGACGGTTACCTCAGTTCGTCAAGAATAAGTACCAGCTATTGTGCTTGTTTAATGTAAGGTCTCAACTTTCTGGACTGTTTGTCATCAGGATTACATAACATGGTTTGTGCTGACGCGGCCTTAGAAACACCATTGATTTTGCCTGTGAGGTCTGTAGAAATGAGTTCACATGGTACTAATACTATTATTGTCCCATGTCATTACAAGCCTTAGTTGGACTTCTTTTCACAGATATGTTCCCATGAATGCTAGTTCCAGTATAACTCTTTTGTAAATGTTCTTTGAGAGGGCTTTACTTGCATACTGTGTGTTCTTGGTTCCTGCAGGTCATGGTGAATCAACTGGAAAATCGGGAAGAGATGGATTATCTGATTGTCGACTGATGGATCTTAAAAGCGGGACTGAACTTGTGCTCACTTATGAGGATAAGGATGGCGATTGGATGCTTGTTGGTGATGTTCCATGGCGGTGAGTATTGAGTAATATGGATATTGATAAAATTATGTACTAGCAATACAGAATTCGCAGAAATATTGATGATTTTCATCTGTATTTGCAACTATCTAATCAGCGAGTTCTTTTTTTACTTGCAATATTCTGCATATGCATACACCCTTGCCCCTTGTGTCTTAAATATTTTAATGAAGTAACAAAGCTTAATGCAGCAATATATTTAATATACTACTTTAATTGCTGCTCTCATTTGGGCCTATTGATTTGGATGGTTACTGAAAACTCATATCTCCCTCCTAGTGAAGATTTGGTAATTTCTTTTGCTCAACATATGAAATAATTTTGTACAAATAAATGGGAATGGTGCATTTTTTTCGAGATTATAGAGGGGGGGGGGAGTCCCCACCATTTGTCGTGTTGCACTCGAAAGAGATTGGCAGCCCCATACAATCAGTCGACCGTAAGCAGTCATTACATCAGCAATGAATTACAGAAGGGTTGAACAGAAAGCAATTTTAGACATTCCAGCTCTTGATTTGTACATGTTTTGTGAAACTGAATTTTTTTAAGACATTCCAGTGAGTTCTTGATTTCATCCAGCCATGGCGTATTACTTTATTTTCCATATTAGTCTACCACATCATTGCATTGCCTGGCCCACCAAGATTTTGCACATTCCAATGAGTTCCTGAGCTTGATCCAGTATTCTTCTTGTCCATAAAAAGCCACCTGACGGGTAATATATTCATTTTTGTTGTACCACAGAATGTTCACAGACAGCTGTAGGAGGATGAGGATCATGAAGGGGTCAGATGCAGTGGGCCTCGGTAAGTACTGTTAATAAGTACAGTAGAATAGGAAAGGAAATCGTCACTTGTGTCCATGAGCTTTTGTATGGAAGGCTGGCAGAGAATCTACTGCTTGCTAGGTGCATATGCACCTATTGTCTAAATACACATTTTGAAAAGTTGAAAAATTCGGAACAAAAATCCCGCGGGTATATCCGGACATTCTATGTGCATGCACAAAGTTTTGGTGAAAAACGACGTTTTTTGTGGCTTGTGTAAAAAAGATAAAGAAATACAAAATGAATAGTTGTAATGAAGCATCAGAAATTGTCTTTTTTACACAAGCCACAAAAAACCTCGTTTTCACCGAAAACTTTGTGCATGCACATAGAATGTCCGGATATACACGCGGGATTTTTGTTTGGAATTTTTCAACTTTTAAAAATGTGTATTTAGACAATGGGTGCATATGCACCTAGGAGCCATTGCCAATTTCCGCTGCTTGCACTGCTTTATTTTATATACTGGTAGAACCGTAGAAGAATAAATTTGGATGAAGCAAGTTAGGTCTGTTCTATTAACTGTGGGACCTACATATCTATGTTTGCATAGGGTGTGGGTATATGAGGAAACATTGTCTTCTACATTTACCACACCAAGTACCACTAGTTTGTGCTTAATTCAAACTTGTAACGTGAAAACTTGCTCCCGCTTTTCAGCTCCGAGGGCGACCGAGAAGAGCAAGAACCAGAAATAGCGAAGACGACGAACCCGGTCTGTTTCCTGTGATTCACATCATCGTACGAGGGTGATGGAATTTATGTGTGATGAGAAAGGGATTTACTTATATATATAACGTACGTGTATTCTCTTTATTATTTCCTTGTATGTTGGCCTGGAACAAGCATGTTAGGTTGTGTAAGTTGATGTGTGTGTATCTACTACTGCTACACTATTTTACTTTGATTCGCGTGTGTTGTATGTGGTTTGCGCTGTAAATCGGTGTGCTCTGTCTGTACCGCAAACTCTTTGTTTCTGGAGTTGGGGTTGTCTGCTTGCATCTGTGTTTGGGGAAGAACGTTGCTTTCATCTGTGATCATTTCTGGAGCCCTCTTTGGTTGCTCCAAGGGTCATTGTGTGCACGTAGACGCAGAACCGTCAAACGACGATGATTCTGGATGTCTGGTGGTTGGAAGATCACATCAGGCCGTCAAAATCTTCTTCTGTTTCTGTTACTGTTTACTGTTCCAAGGCAACTGCAGCCGCTTGCTTGCTTCTGGGTTAATAACTGCCGCGGTGCGTCTGAAAACCCAGCCGGAAGCAAGCAGCAGTGGTAGATGGTCCTAGATTCCTTTTGGCGTGTAGTCTTCTCTGTAGTATATGCAGCATGCACTGCACTGCAAGGTGATGCAGCTGCGAAACCCTCCCCTGTTGGTTTCGGATAGTGGCCTTCAACTTCAATTCAATCAATGCTTTGGTTAGTATAGTTAGTTTTAAAAAAATGCTTTGGTTAGTAGTGCGGGCCTTCCCTTCACTTCCATGGGTGTTGTTATACTTTTCCTGGCGCCATCATACTGTCTGTGTAAAGGTAGAAGAGGCTTCCTTGCAATCATTCGTTTTCATCCATCATGAGGAAAAGAAGATGGAGCAGAAGCTAAAGCGTCGAGATTGCCGCGAATTTAGGCTTTTTTCAGTTTCAATTTCCATTTCTTTTGCCGCCCAGTTGATTAATTATTACAGTATACCTAGCTCATGGTGATCAGAACTCTTGGGGCGTTGATTGATGCATAGAGGCCGGGGGTGATCCTCCTCTAAGAAAAAAGAACTCTTGGTGCTATTTTAGCCGCTGTGGGGTGGGTTTGGTTTGGTTTAGTGCTGGGCGTGTGATTGATAATTCATAATTATGTGGCGCACATGAATTTTAGCACGTAATTATTTGTTGCTCCGTTCCATAGGTTGTTGCTTGATATATGGTGTCCTTTCCTTTCACTCCGGGACACAGGAGAGGAGATACGATGCTTATGCCTGCTGTCTGCTTGCGCTTCTTCTTCTTCTTCTTCTTTGTCATGCTTGCTGCATGCATGTTGATGTTGCCATTGGCCTAATCAATCGTGTGTGCGAACCTTGCGTTGGCATAATTGACCTACCTAGGCTAGGCCAGGGATAGGGGTAATCTAGGCTGGGAATGATATCTCCCTCTAGCTAGCTAGCTAGCGTTGTGGTGTGGTTGTGGGTTACCGGAGTGGATAGAAGCCGTGGTTTGTTCTGATTCCTCAGCAACTGCGCGGGTGCTGCATGTTGTGGTTGCCCAGCCCCAGCTCGGGCCATCGCACTCCCGCTCGTCTTCGCGCGCTTTTGGCCCGTGCTTTGTCTGCTGGACGCTTTTTATTGCCACTACTACTAGTACTAGAGAGAGTAGGGGTAGAGACTACCCGGCTTATTTCCTGCAGCAGCCTCGCTGAACGATTTGTGCTTGCTACGTGTAACGTGCGCTCCTCGTCTCTCCTCACGCTGATCCGGCTTCGTGTCAGGAAGGAAGCAATGTGTACACGCAGATCGCAATGTCCTCAACGAACGAAAAATGTTCTTAAGCGTTCATGTCATGTGCAATGATCCTCTGCTAACGATTTGTGCTTGCTACGTGTAACGTGCGCTCCTCGTCTCTCCTCACGCTGATCCGGCTTCGTGTCAGGAAGGAAGCAATGTGTACACGCAGATCGCAATGTCCTCAACAAACGAAAAATGTTCTTAAGCGTTCATGTCATGTGCAATGATCCTCTGCTTTAGAGCATCTCCACCGCCCCCCCCCGAGCCCTTTTTCTTCGCCGGCGACGTAAAAAGGGCAAAAATCGGCCCAGCCGAGCCCCCCAAGCACCCTCCAGAACCTCAAAAAAGCGCCAGCGAACCCAGGGCAAACTCAGCGTGTCGGGGGGCTGTTGGGGGCGCCGGCGGAAGCAATGATCAAAATCCTATTCCCCCACGCGTCCTTTTTCTCGGCGATTATCCCGGGGGCACCCACGGCGGGAAAACGGCACTCGCCATTCCCCCGACGGAAGCGTTTTGCCCCCCAGGACGTGCTTTTTTTGGTCCGGCGATTGTTCTGGAGGGCTCCAATGGCTGGAGATGCCCTTAGCCGCGATGATGGCGGGGGAGAAGAGAACATCTGCATCATCAGCCGATGCCGCCATGTCTCTCCGTGAACATGTGCGGCGTGTGATCCGCCTCTCCCTGGCTGCTTTTGTTAGTTTCCCTTTGGGTGTCCAAGCAACCGAGGCCCATCGATGGACGACTCCAGCTTGCGTGCGTGCGTGCAATCAACACATGCCTTGTACGTGTGCGCAGCCACAGCATGATGACCGTGTGCACAAAATACTAGTACTACTAGTATAGAGAGTACAGTGCCAAAAATATGTTATACTCTATATTTTGATGCAGAGGGCTCTAAATTCAGCCCGGCATCCGCATTTGTGCTGCACGGAGCCACGGACGGACGCACGCAGATGCAGATGCAGCCTACTCAAGAAGATGGATTGGAGAAGAGAACCTTCCTAGTTTTATGCACACATGCAGCGTGTTCATGCGCAGATACAGTGTGCCGGCAGCGCTCACGCGTTGGGTGTGCGCGCCTGGGATGGAAACATGCGCATGTGTGCACGTACAAGGAAAGGGAGGCAAGGCAACAACATTTTTTTGTCGTCGTTGCGGTTGTAGTTGCAGCACGTGAACATGAGCTGCTTGCTAACGCAACCGCTGATTTTGTTTCTATTTTTGTTTTTGCAAGGAGTGTCTAACTCTCCGCTGACTATTTCTCTCTGGTTCTTAGTACTCTTATTTTCTTTATTATTTATTACTCTATAATTACTTTTTCTGTTTTTGGTAAATTCTGTCTCTGATGTTTCCCCAAAGCATCAAACTGTCCTTCTAACTGTCCACCCACTGATTTGTTTTGAGTTTGGAGTGTGTTTGCGGGAGCTCCTGTTTGCCGCCCTCAGCGCCGCTTAAACTAGTACTAAAACACAGTGAAACGCAAAAGAAAAGAATAGAGCCTGATAGCTTATTCAGGAGAAGCATGTTTCGAACCGCAGACGGGACAATGGTACCCGGAGGCGGTAACCACTTTGTCGTCCTCATTTCATTGTCTAATATTTGGAAGTAGCGTTATTTGAAACTTACTTTAGTTAATATATTGATCCTTTTGCGAGTAACATATACTATTATGAAAAACGAAAGCATAACTTTCATAATATGAAAAAATGAAAATGTTTGTGAATTAAAAAATGTTCACGGATTTTGATGAACAAATGATGTTTTCTCACAAAAAGTTGGTGCCATTTTAAAAAAAATCATCAATATGAAAAAAGTTCGTACAAAACTAAAAAAGGTCCATCAAATCTGAAAAAGTTCATCGGATTTGAAAAAAGGTTCATTGATTTTGAAAAAAGTTCACCAAATCTGAGAAAAGTTCATTGGATTTGAAAAAAAGTTCATCAATTTTGAAAAAAGATCATCGAATTTGAAAACATTTCATCAGATTTTAAAAATAGTTCATCCGATTTGAAAAAAGGTTCATTGATTTCGAAAAAAGTTCACCAAATCTGAAAAAATTTCATTGGATTTGAAAAAAAAGTTCATCAATTATAAAAAAAGATCATCGAATTTGAAAAAATTTCATCAAATTTTAAAAATAGTTCATCGGATTTCCAAAAAAAGTTCAGCGGATTTGAAAAAAGGTTCATTGATTTCAAAAATAGTTCATCGATTTCAAAAAAAGTTCACCAAATCTGAAAAAATTTCATTGGATTTGAAAAGAAAAGTTCATCAATTGTAAAAAAAGGTCGTCGAATTTGAAAAAAGTTCATCAGATTTTAAAAATAGTTCATCGGATTTGAAAAATGGTTCATTGATTTCGAAAATAGTTCATTGATTGCAAAAAAGTTCACCAAATCTGAAAAAAGTTCATTGGAGTTGAAAAAAAGATCATCAATTTTGAAAAAATTTCATCAAATTTGAAAATGGTTCATCGAATTTCAAAAAATAGTTCATCGGATCTAAAAAAAGTTCATTGATTTGGAAAAAAGTTCACTGAATCTGAAAAAAGAATGAGGAAAAAAGGTAAAAAGAAAATGAAAAAACCGAACTAACGGCGACAATAAATAAAAGGACTGAAGTATCTATTCAAAGAAATGGACATGGCCTGGTGGCTAGAGCGTGAGAGCTCCTGTTCGGCGCCTGTTGCGCCCAAACAGTTTCGTGGCGCACACTGCCCCGCCCTGTTGGGCCGGCCCATGAAGGCTGAGTTTAGCAACCGTTAACACCAAAAAACAGCAAAAAGGTGTATTATACAGAATTCGAACCCGCATGGTTGCCTTGTCGGCCGACGTCCAACAACCACCAGAGCAAATGGACATCGGTGATTAGGAATAGTGCTAACAATATACTAAGAACAAGCGAGGCCGCGTCTATTATATAGCTTGTATTTCCGAATTATTTTTAAAACATCGTGGATTTCAAAACTATCATCATTTTTGAAGAAAAGTTCACAGACTTCTAAAACAGTTCATCGATTTTGCAAACAGTTAATGAAAAAAGCTCAATGATTTTGAAAATAGTTCATCGAGATTTAAAATAAGTTCATCGATTTTGAAAAAAGTTTGCAAATTTGGTAAAAAGTTCATCGGTTTTGAAAAAAATTCACAAATTTGGTAAAAAGTTCATCGATTTTGGAAAAAGTTCACAAATTTGGTAAAAAGTTCATCAATTTTGAAGAAAAGTTCATCAATCTTAAAGAAAAGTTCATTGAATTTGAAAAAAGTTCATCAAAATTGAAAAAAGTTCATCAAATTTTGAAAATTTCAACGAATTTGAAAAAGTTCATCCATTTTGGAAAATTGTTCATCAATTTTGGAAAAGAATTACAAATTTTGAGAAAGTTCATCGAACCAGAAAGAAGAAGAAAGAAAAAGAAAAAATGAAAAAAAAGAAAAAAGGAAAAAGGGAAAAGGAAAAAGTGAAAGTCCAGAGAAGAAAAGAATGAGAAGAGGTAGTTTATCACGTGAAGTCTGGTGGCGTGGTGGTTGACTGTTAGTACTACTAACCAGAATGTCGCTTGTTCGATTCGCTATAGCCTATAGACTTGTATTTTTGCTTTTTGAAATCTAGATAAGAAATAGATAGGTGGGCCGGCCCAGCGAGGACGAGGGGGTATGGGCCCGTTTGGAAAACTACCTATATCGGGCGCTAAAGGCGCCGAATAGGGTTTGCGCTAGATCGTAGCGGTTGCAGCGACGTGGTTCCAGGTTCGATCCCAATAGGAATTGCCTGTGTTTGCTGTTTTGAGCTGTTTCACTAGTTTGGACCGAAATTCAGAAAATAAGTCATTAAGCTGGAATGGTTAGCCCAGTAGTTTGTTAGTTGGGCCACAATCTATTTTTTTTATGGAAGGCCCGCAGATTTCCTTGTTTTTTAGTTGCGGGCTCGATTCAGACATACATGTTATGTCCATATGAGATACTAACGTTGCTAAACTCCTCCTTAACTAATGAATGCGGCAAGTCTTATGGGAGCTCTTAATTCGCGCTGCAGGCGCTAGTTCCCTAAGTTGTCGCTCACGCATCATCGCTCATGGGCCGGCCATATAGGCGAGCACTCGATCATTCCTTGTTCTTTCCATCTATTGCATTTACCGATCGATGTTGACAGTTCACCAGTCAACCGTTGACTTATGAAAAAACAAAAAGATGCAAAAATGTAAAAGTTTATGAATTCAAAAATGTTCACGGGTTTTGAAAAAAATCTAGAAATTGAACAAAGGTTCACAATTTGAAAAAATATCATGGATTATAAAAAAGTACATCAAATTTAAAAATGCTCATCAAATTTGAAAAAGTTAACCGAATCTGGGGAAAAAGTTCATCAAATTTGGAAATTTTCATTGATTTTTTAAAAACATCCACCAATCTTTAAAAAAAATCATCAAATTTTTAAAAAAATCATCGCTTTTTTAAGTTCATCAAATTTGAGAAAAGGGCATAGATTTTGAAAAAAAGTTCATTGTGTTTTCAAAAAAACGAAAAATGAAAGAAATTCATCAATTTAAAAACCACGTTTTTTTTAATAAAAACACACATTTTAAAAAGAACAAGAGAAAAGTAAGAAAAACCGAATAAAACCGCCCTGGAAACTGACCAGCAAACCGGTAAATAAACGGTTTGGGAAGGTTCCAAAAACCGGGGGCTAGTGGTTACTGTCGTTGGCAACGAAGGAACTGGTCATGAGTTCGAACTTCGACGCCGCATGCTTTTTGAACATTTAAACATGAAAAAAAGACCAGCAAATGGGCCAGCTGTTGGGGAATGTAGTAATATCAAAAAATTTCCTACGCACACGCAAGATCATGGTGATGCATAGCAACGAGAGGGGAGAGTGTTGTCCACGTATCCTCGTACACCGAAAGCGGAAGCATTAGCACAACGCGGTTGATGTAGTCGTATATCTTCACGATCCGACCGATCAAGTACCGAACGTACGACATCTCCGAGTTCAGCACACGTTCAGCCCGATGACGTCCCTCAAACTCCGATCCAGCCGAGTGTTGAGGGAGAGTTTCAAATCGACAACGGCGTGGTGGCGATGTTGATGTTCTACCGACGCAGGGCTTCGCCTGAGCACCGCTACAGTATTATCGAGGTGGACTATGATGGAGGAGGCACCGCACACGGCTAAAAGATCAAACAGATCAATTGTTGTATCTTTGGGGTGCCCCCCTACACCCGTATATAAAGGAGCAAGGGGGGGAAGCCGGCCGGCTCTCTATGGCGCCCCCCTAAGAGGGGAATCCTACTAGGACTCCAAGTCCTAGTAGGTTTCCACCTAAAGGGAGAGAGGGGGAAGGAAGGAGAGGGAGAGGGAAAGGGGGGCGCCGCCCCACCTCTCCTAGTCCAATTCGGACCACAGGGGGAGGGGCACGCGGCCTGCCCTAGGCCGCCCCTCTCTCTCTCCACTAAGGCCCATCGAGGCCCATTAGTTCCCCCGGGGTTTTCGATAACCCTCCGGCACTCCGGTTTTATACGAAACTTCTCCGGAACACTTCCGGTGTTCGAATATAGTCGTTCAATATATCAATCTTCATGTCTCGACCATTTCGAGACTCCTCGTCATGTCCGTGATCACATCCGGGACTCCGAACAACCTTCGGTACTTCAAAACACTTAAACTCATAATTAAACTGTCATCGTAACGTTAAGCGTGCGGACCCTACGGGTTCGAGAACTATGTAGACATGACTGAGACACGTCTCCGGTCAATAACCAATAGCGGAACCTGGATGCTCATATTAGCTCCCATATATTCTACGAAGATCTTTATCGGCCAGAACGCATAACAACATATGTTGTTCCCTTTGTCATCGGTATGTTACTTGCCCGAGATTCGATCGTCGGTATCTCAATACCTAGTTCAATCTCGTTACCGGCAAGTCTCTTTACTCGTTCTGTAATACATCATCCCGCAACTAACTCATTAGTTGCAATGCTTGCAATGCTTAAGTGATTTGCATTACCGAGAGGGCCCAGAGATACCTCTCCGACAATCGGAGTGACAAATCATAATCTCGAAATACGCCAACCCAACATGTACCTTCGGAGACACCTGTAGAGCACCTTTATAATCACCCCGTTACGTTGTGACATTTGGTAGCACACAAAGTGTTCCTCCGATATACGGGAGTTGCATAATCTTATAGTCATAGGAACATGTATAAGTCATGAAGAAAGCAATAGCAACATACTAAACGATCGGGTGCTAAGCTAACGGAATGGGTCATGTCAATCACATCATTCTCCTAATGATGTGATCTCATTAATCAAATGACAACTCATGTCTATGGCTAGGAAACATAACCATCTTTTGATTAACAAGTTAGTCTAGTAGAGGCATACTAGTGACACTCTGTTTGTCTATATATTCACACATGTATTATGTTTCCGGTTAATACAATTCTAGCATGAATAATAAACATTTATCATGATATAAGGAAATAAATAATAACATTATTATTGCCTCTAGGGCATATTTTCTTCAGTCTCCCACTTTCACTAGAGTCAATAATCTAGATTACACAGTAATGATTCTAACACCCATGGAGCCTTGGTGCTGATCATGTCTTGCTCGTGGAAGAGGCTTAGTCAACGGGTCTGCAACATTCAGATCCGTATGTATCTTGCAAATTTCTATGTCTCCCGCCTGGACTAGATCCCGGATGGAGTTGAAGCGTCTCTTGATGTGCTTGGTTCTCTTGTGAAATCTGGATATTTCGCCAAGGCAATTGCTCCAGTATTGTCACAAAAGATTTTCATTGGACCCGATGCACTAGGTATGACACCTAGATCGGATATTAAATCCTTCATCCAGACTCCTTCATTTGCTGCTTCTGAAGCAGCTATGTACTCCGCTTCACACGTAGATCCCGCCACGACGCTTTGTTTAGAACTGCACCAACTGACAGCTCCACCGTTCAATATAAACACGTATCCAGTTTGCTATTTAGAATCGTCCGGATCAGTGTCAAAGCTTGCATCAACGTAACCATTTACGATGAGCTCTTTGTCACCTTCATAAACGAGAAACATATCCTTAGTCCTTTTCAGGTACTTCAGGATGTTTTTGACCGCTGTCCAGTGATCCACTCCTGGATTACTTTGGTACCTCCCTGCCAGACTTATAGCAAGGCACACATCAGGTCTGGTACACAGCATTGCATACATGATAGAGCCTACGGCTGAAGCATAGGGAACATCTTTCATTTCTCTCTATCTTCTGCAGTGGTCGGGCATTGAGTCTTACTCAACTTCACACCTTGTAACACAGGCAAGAACCCTTTCTTTGCTTGATCCATTTTGAACTTCTTCAAAACTTTGTCAAGGTATGTGCTTTGTGAAAGTTCAATTAAGCGTCTTGATCTATCTCTATAGGTCTTAATGCCTAATATGTAAGAAGCTTTACCAAGGTCTTTCATTGAAAAACTCTTATTCAAGTATCCCTTTATGCTATCCAGAATTTCTATATCATTTCCAATCAGTAATATGTCATCCACATATAATATTAGAAATGCTACAGAGCTCCCACTCACTTTCTTGTAAATACAAAGCTTCTCCAAAAGTGCATACAAAACCAAATGCTTTTATCACACTATCAAAGCGTTTATTCCAACTTCGAGAGGCTTGCACCAGTCCATAAATGGATCGCTGGAGCTTGCACACTTTGCTAGCTCCCTTTGGATCGACAAAACCTTCTGGTTGCATCATATACAACTCTTCTTCTAGAAATCCATTCAGGAATGCAGTTTTGACATCCATCTGCCAAATTTCATAATCATAAAATGCGGCAATCGCTAACATGATTCTGACAGACTTAAGCATCGCTACGGGTGAGAAGGTCTCATCGTAGTCAACCCCTTGAACTTGTCGAAAACCTTTCACAACAAGTCGAGTTTTGTAGACAGTAATATTACCGTCAGCGTCAGTCTTCTTCTTGAAGATCCATTTATTCTCAATTGCTTGCCGAACATCGGGCAAGTCAACCAAAGTCCATACTTTGTTCTCATACATGGATCCCATCTCAGATTTCATGGCTTCAAGCCATTTTGCGGAATCTGGGCTCACCATCGCTTCTTCATAGTTCGTAGGTTCGTCATGATCTAGTAGCATGACTTCCAGAACAGGATTACCGTACCACTCTGGTGCGGATCTTACTCTGGTTGATCTACGAGGTTCAGTAACAACTTGATTTGAAATTTCATGATCATCATCATTAACTTCCTCACTAATTGGTGTAGGTGTCACAGAAACCGGTTTTTGTGATGAACTACTTTCCAATAAGGGAGCAGGTACAGTTACCTCATCAAGTTCTACTTTCCTCCCACTCACTTCTTTCGAGAGAAACTCCTTCTCTAGAAAGGATCCATTTTTAGCAACAAATGTCTTGCCTTCGGATTTGTGATAGAAGGTGTACCCAACAGTCTCCTTTGGGTATCCTATAAAGACACATTTCTCCAATTTGGGTTCGGGCTTATCAGGTTGAAGCTTTTTCACATAAGCATCGCAGCCCCAAACTTTAAAAAACGACAACTTTGGTTTCTTGCCAAACCACAATTCATAAGGCGTCGTCTCAACGGATTTCGATGGTGCCCTATTTAATGTGAATGCGGCCGTCTCTAAAGCATAACACTAAAATGATAGCGGTAAATCAGTAAGAGACATCATAGATCGCACCATATCCAAAGAAAGCACGATTCGACGTTCGGACACACCATTACGCTGTGGTGTTCCGGTGGCGTGAGTTGCGAAACTATTCTGCATTGTTTCAAATGTAGACCAAACTCGTAATTCAAATATTCTCCTCCACGATCAGATCGTAGAAACTTTATTTTCTTGTTACAATGATTTTCAACTTCACTCTAAATTTTTTTGAAGTTTTCAAATGTTTCAGACTTATGCTTCATTAAGTAGATATACCCATATATGCTTAAATCATCTGTGAAGGTGAGAAAATAACGATATCAGCCACGAGCCTCAACATTCATCGGACCACATACATCTGTATGTATGATTTCCAACAAATTTGTTGCTCTCTCCATAGTACCGGAGAACGGCGTTTTAGTCATCTTGCCCATGAGGCAAGGTTCGCAAGTACCAAGTGATTCATAATCAAGTGGTTCCAAAAGTCCATCAGTATGGAGTTTCTTCATGCGCTTTACACCGATATGACCTATGGTAGTGCCACAAATAAGTTGCACTATCATTATCAACTCTGCATCTTTTGGCTTCAACATTATGAATATGTGTATCACTACTATCGAGATTCATCAAAAATAGACCACTCTTCAAGGGTGCATGACCATACAATATATTACTCATATAAATAAAACAACCATTATTCTCTGATTTAAATGAATAACCGTCTCGCATCAAACAAGATCCAGATATAATGTTCATGCTCAACGCTGGCACCAAATAACAATTATTTAGGTCTAAAACTAATCATGAAGGTAGATGTAGAGGTAGCGTGCCGACCGCGATCACATCGACTTTGGAACCATTTCCTACGCGCATTGTCACCTCGTCCCTGGCGGTGTTCGCTAATCCGTAATCCTGCTTTGAGTTGCAAATATTAGCAAGTAACTAGTATCAAATATCCTGGTGCTACTGCGAGCTCTAGTAAGGTACACATCAATAACATGTATATCACATATACCTTTGTTCACCTTGCCATCCTTCTTATCCGCCAAATACTTGGGGCAGTTCCGCTTCAGTGACCAGTCTGCTTGTAGTAGAAGCACTCATTTTCAGGCTTAGGTCCATACTTGGGTTTCTTCTCCTGAGCAGCAACTTGCTTGCTGTTCTTCTTGAAGTTCCCCTTCTTCTTCCCTTTGCCCTTTTTCTTGAAACTAGTGGTCTTGTTGACCATCAACACTTGATGGTCCTTCTTGATTTCTACCTCCGCAGCTTCAGTGACCAGTCTGCTTGTAGTAGAAGCACTCATTTTCAGGCTTAGGTCCATACTTGGGTTTCTTCTCCTGAGCAGCAACTTGCTTGCTGTTCTTCTTGAAGTTCCCCTTCTTCTTCCCTTTGCCCTTTTTCTTGAAACTAGTGGTCTTGTTGACCATCAACACTTGATGGTCCTTCTTGATTTCTACCTCCGCAGCCTTTAGCATTGCGAAGAGCTCCGGAATCGTCTTATCCATCCCTTGCATGTTATAGTTCATCACGAAGCTCTTGTAGCTTGGTGGCAGTGATTGGAGAATTTTGTCAATGATGCTATTAACTAGAAGATTAACTCCCAGTTGAATCAAGTGATTATTATACCCAGACATCTTCAGTATATGCTCACTGACAGAACTATTCTCCTCCATCTTGCAACTATAGAACTTATTGGAGACTTCGTATCTCTCTGTCTGGGCATTTGCTTGAAATATTAACTTCAACTCCTGGAACATCTCATATGCTCCATGACGTTCAAAACGTCGTTGAAGTCCTGGTTCTAAGCCGTAAAGCATGGCACACTGAACTATTGAGTAGTCATCAGCTTTGCTCTGCCAGACGTTCATAACATCTGTTGTTGCTCCTGCAGCAGGCCTGACACCCAGCGGTGCTTCTAGGACGTAATTCTTCTGTGCAGCAATGAGGATAATCCTCAAGTTACGGACACAGTCCGTGTAATTGCTACCATCATCTTTCAACTTTGCTTTCTCCAGGAACGCATTAAAATTCAACGAAACAACAACACGGGCCATCTATCTACAATCAAACATAGACAAGCAAGATACTATCAGGTACTAAGTTCATGATAAATTTAAGTTCAATTAATCATATTACTTAAAAACTCCCACTTAGAAAGACATCCCTCTAATCCTCTAAGTGATCTTGTGATCCAAATCAACTAAACCATAACCGATCATCACGTGAAATGGAGTAGCCTTCAATGGTGAACATCACTATGTTGATCATATCTACTATATGATTCACCTTCGACCTTTCGGTCTCAGTGTTCCGAGGCCATATCTGCATATGCTAGGCTCGTCAAGTTTAACCTGAGTATTTTGCGTGTGCAAAACTGGCTTGCACCCGTTGTAGATGGACGTAGAGCTTATCACACCCGATCATCACGTGGTGTCTGGGCACGACAAACTTTGGCAACGGTGCATACTCTGGGAGAACACTTTTATCTTGAAATTTAGTGAGAGATCATCTTATAATGCCACCGTCAATCAAAGCAAGATAAGATGCATAAAAGATAAACATCACATGCAATCAATATAAGTGATATGATATGGCCATCATCATCTTGTGCTTGTGATCTCCATCTCCGAAGCACCTCCATGATCACCATCGTCACCGGCGCGACACCTTGATCTCCATCGTAGCATCGTTGTCGTCTCACCAATCTTATGCTTCTACGACTATCGCTACCGCTTAGTGATAAAGTAAAGCATTACAGGGCGATTGCATTGCATACAATAAAGCGACAACCATATGGCTCCTGCCAGTTGCCGATAACTCGGTTACAAAACATGATCATCTCATACAATAAAATATAGCATCACGTCAAGACCATATCACATCACAACATGCCCTGCAAAAACAAGTTAGACGTCCTCTACTTTGTTGTTGCAAGTTTTACGTGGCTGCTACGGGCTTAGCAAGAACCGTTCCTACCTACGCAGCAAAAACCACAACGATAGTTTGTCAAGTTGGTGTTGTTTTAACCTTCGCAAGGAACAGGCGTAGCCACACTCGGTTCAACTAAAGTTGGATAAACTAACACCCGCTAGCCACCTTTGTGCAAAGCACGTCGGGAGAACCAGTCTCGCGTAAGCGTACGCGTAATGTCGGTCCGGGCTGCTTCGTCCAACAATACCGCCGAACCAAAGTATGACATGCTGGTAAGCAGTATGACTTATATCGCCCATAACTCACTTGTGTTCTACTCGTGCATATGGCATCTACGCATAAAGCCAGGCTCGGATGCCACTGTTGAGGAACGTAGTAATGTCAAAAAATTTCCTACGCACACGCAAGATCATGGTGATGCATAGCAACGAGAGGGGAGAGTGTTGTCCACGTACCCTCGTAGACCGAAAGCGGAAGCGTTAGCACAACGCGGTTGATGTAGTCGTACATCTTCACGATCCGACCGATCAAGTACCAAACGTACGGCACCTCCGAGTTCAGCACACGTTCAACCCGATGACGTCCCTCGAACTCCGATCTAGCCGAGCGTTGAGGGAGAGTTTCGTTAGCATGACGGCATGTGACGATGTTTATGTTCTACCAACGCAGGGCTTCGCCTAAGCACCGCTACAGTATTATAGAGGTGGACTATGGTGGAGGGGGGCACCGCACACGGCTAAAAGATCAAACAGATCAATTGTTGTATCTTCGGGATGCCCCCTGCCCCCGTATATAAAGGAGCAAGGGGGAGGCCGGCCGGCTCTCTATGGCGCGCCCCCAAGAGGGGAATCCTACTGGGACTCCAAGTCCTAGTAGGTTTCCACCTAAAGGGAGAGAGAGGGAAGGAAGGAGAGGGAGAGGGAGAGGGAAAGGGGGCGCCACCCCCGCTCTCCTAGTCCAATTCGGACCATAGGGGGAGGGGCGCGCAGCCTGCCCTAGGCCGCCCCTATCTCTCTCCACTAAGGCCCATCGAGGCCCATTAGTTCCCCCGTGGTTTCCGATAACCCTCCGGCACTCCAGTTTTATCCGAAACTTCTCCGGAACACTTCCGGTGTCCAAATATAGTCGTCCAATATATCAATCTTCATTTCTCGACCATTTCAAGACTCCTCGTCATGTCCGTGATCACATCCGGGACTCCGAACAACCTTCGGTACATCAAAACACATAAACTCATAATAAAACTGTCATCGTAACGTTAAGCGTGCGGACCCTACGAGTTCGAGAACTATGTATACATGACCGAGACACGTCTCTGGTCAATAACCAATAGCGGAACCTGGATGCTCATATTGGCTCCCACATATTCTACGAAGATCTTTGTCGGTCAGACCGCATAACAACATACGTTATTCCCTTTGTCATCGGTATGTTACTTGCCCGAGATTCGATCGTCGGTATCTCAATACCTAGTTCAATCTCATTACCGGCAAGTCTCTTTACTCGTTCCGTAATACATCATCCCGCAACTAACTCATTAGTTGCAATGCTTGCAAGGCTTAAGTGATGTGCATTACCGAGAGGGCCCAGAGATACCTCTCCGACAATCGGAGTGACAAATCCTAATCTCGAAATACGCCAACCCAACATGTACCTTTGGAGACACCTGCAGAGCACCTTTATAATCACCCAGTTACGTTGTGACGTTTGGTAGCACACAAAGTGTTCCTCCGGTAAACGGGAGTTGCATAATCTCATAGTCATAGGAACATGTATAAGTCATGAAGAAAGCAATAACAACATACTAAACGATCGGGTGCTAAGCTAACGGAATGGGTCATGTCAATCACATCATTCTCCTAATGATGTGATCTCGTTAATCAAATGACAACTCATGTCTATGGCTATGAAACATAACCATCTTTGATTAACAAGCTAGTCTAGTAGAGGCATACTAGTGACACTCTGTTTGTCTATATATTCACACATGTATTATGTTTCCGGTTAATACAATTCTAGCATGAATAATAAACATTTATCATGATATAAGGAAATAAATAATAACTTTATTATTGCCTCTAGGGCATATTTCCTTCACCGGCCCAGAGCGGAAATGGGGTGTGCGCCCGATTGCGAAATGACTGTAGCGCCGTCTAGGAATTGCCGAGTCTTTTGCCCTTTAAAGAAAAAGCCATATAAGATTTTTGTCATTTGTTTTCTCACAATTTCTGTGAAATATCCTCACACATTATCACTATATGTTTCCACAAACTACATACTATCACCCATACAACTATTGTGTGACTGTGCTTATGTGATCGGATCGAATACAACCGGTCATCTCTTATAGCATATTGGTATTTACAATTTTCTCTCAATATGGCGCCACAACCATATTAATTATACCAATAGCAAATACATTAGAAATTCTTTGCCAATATTGATGAGGTAAGTAATGTCGTACTGGATATCGTGTCAAAAAATAATAATTCATGCCACGCTATTCCAATCGACTTCAAAACAAAGTATTCATTTAGGCCTTGTACAATGCAATGTGTTGTTCACAAATGTGCTTAGTAAAATAAAGTATTTTTTTCTCAAGCACCAGTGTTATCTCTATAGAAGAGGCCTAATTAAGCACATATACTCTACAAATAAGCACCGATGTTTAATGAAAAACTGACTTATTCTCTAAGACATTGTATGATGCAATGCTTAGAGAAATAAATCAGTTTTTCTCTAAGCTCCGGTGCTTACTTATATAGTGTAGACGCTTAATTAAGCACCCGTTCTGTTGAAATAAGCACCGGTGATTAAAAAACTTGATTTATTTTAATAAGCATTACCCTAAACACCTACCATTGTACAAGGCTTAAGCACCTTATACAATATACAAGGCCTTACAAGCTTGGAACGAACAAGATGCAAAAGGCTCGCGGAGAGCCAAAAGAAAACGAAGTCCTTATGATAAAATTCAGACTTCATATTTAAAAGTCAAACTGGTCGATTTTCTCACCATTTGGACACAGAACAACTTGCCGACTTGTATCTAGTGCTGGACAGTAATATGACGCCACAAAACCTCGCGCGTCACTATCAGGCTGGCAACTTCTTCTACTTCCTTCTATCCATATTACAAAGTTGCACTAAATCTGCGACAAATAATATGGATCGGAGGGACTACTATTTTCAATCAAGCGAACACAGGATGAATTCAACTGCAGCAATACTACTTAATGAAACACCGAAGCAAACATTTGCCCAAAATGTCCTCGTCTGACAAATGGCGAACGCCGTTGGCCATTGACCTAGTGACACATACGCATGCCGGAGGTGATGGCGAGCACTATAGCAGCAGTCGCCGCGTGCAGGCCCGTCGAAGAATGAAACCAACATTGGTCATGCGGAGCACTACTAAACCCTCTGCCAGGAACCATTCCTGATTAGATCATCAACCAGAAGATTCCATTAGTCAAATCATTCAGACGTCGGGCAAGCTGGCAGAATCCGTCGGGGCTACACAGAGTCACAGACCATTATTCATTTCTACGTGCCTACATGCGCACCAAAACCTCCGCTGTCCGAACTGGAAATGAAAGTTCTCATCATCTTATATAAGCTGGACCGGCGCCCCTCTGAATTCTCTACCAGCTCGAAGTCGTCGATCGCACGCATCAGTTGGCTATCCACAGGCAAGGAGGAGATGGGGATGCCGATGCGGGCTCTCCTCGCCGTCGTGGCCTTCGCGGCGGTGCTGAGGCTCGGGCTCGTCGGCGCCAACTTCGCCGACCTGTGCGACATCACGTGGGAGCCGCAGAACGCCGCGATGACGGACGGAGGGGAGCACCTCACGCTCTCCCTCGTCAGCAACATCTCAGGTAACACACATCGTACTTATCTCTCAGCAACTGTGCATGTCAAAATGCTGCTCTTTGTTTTATCGAAAAATTCCGTTTCTACGTACGTGGCGACATGATCGTTGCCATTTTGGGTTGTGGGTTTCATCAGGCAGTATGCTCCGGACCAAGAAGACGTTCATCTACGGCAGCATCTCCACCTTGATCAAGCTGGTCAAGGGCAACTCCGCCGGCACCGTCACCACCTACTACGTACGTCAGCTAATTAACGACTCATGTGAAACTATCTGACGGACTGCATTTCACGGATAACTGATCATGTGAAACTAATTACGATGGACAGACGTCGTCGGTGGGCGACGACCACGACGAGATCGACTTCGAGTTCCTGGGCAACGAGACGGGCCAGCCCTACACCATCCACACCAACGTGTTCGCCGACGGCGTGGGCGCCAAGGAGGTGCAGTTCTACCCCTGGTTCGACCCCACCGACGACTTCCACAACTACACCATCTTATGGAACCCCTCCATGATCGTGTAAGCAGCGAGCCCATGCATGCATCCCTTGTACCTCTGCTGCCTGATTATATGCAGAATCATCGGAGGCTGACTTCCATGGATCGACTCTCTGCGTGCATGCAGGTGGTTTGTGGACAGCATCCCTATCCGCGTGTTCCGCAACTACGCGAGCAAGGGCGTGCCGTTCCCGACGAAGCGGCCCATGTACGGCTTCTCCAGCATCTGGTCGGCGGACGACTGGGCCACGCAGGGCGGCCGCGTCAAGACGGACTGGACCAAGGCGCCCTTCGTCGCCGAGTACGACAACATGGGCCTCGACGTCTGCGAGTGCCTGAGCACCGACGCCGAATGCGCCGCCAGATGCAACAAGGACGTCCCGGCGGAGCCGTCCCAGCTCACCAAGGAGCAGATGCGCAAGCTCAGGGCCGTGCAGCTCGGCTACACCATCTACGACTACTGCGCCAAAGCCAGGGACGGCGGCAAGGGCCCCGTGCCGCCCGAGTGCGACATGGAACAGTACTGATGAGAAAATCAAGTACGAGTAATACACTATACGATGATCGATGATACGATGCGCGCACTCCTCCCATTTTGTTTCATTGGATGTCTGAGGGGCGTCGCGTCGAATCTCCTGATATGTTTATTCCTTTTGTGTTGATTGTTTCTTGCGAGATTACTACGTGCATTCTTTTTTGGCTTGATCAATGATGTATAATGATCCAAAAAGGATGTTGCCCATTCTAAAAAAAAAGATGTTGCCTTCTCTCGAATATAAAGTTTTTACTGTTTTTTTTAAACAAGGCAAAAGATTTGTCATTTCATTAATTAAGAGAGAGTTGTAACTGAGTCCAAGGACAACTGCTATACAATGGCAAAGATAAAGCAACTACTCACGGTGTAAAATTACATCAAGCCCTTTGGCACCCGCCTCATCCAAGATTTTTTCCACAAGAATCATCAAAGGCGCGAAAGAGTTCCGGAAGACCCTAGCATTCCTCTCCTTCCAAAGTTCCCAAGAGATAAGCATAAAGAGGGAGGCCATCCCTTTTCCGTTAGGCGAGCGTGTAGGCACAACCTCAGTCCACCAATGCCTGACACTTTGCATAGCCGCCCAGTCAGCTGTGACAATATTGCTCAGTCCGGTCCTCGCCTTTACCGCATTCCAAACTGCAACCGAGAATCGGCATTGGAATAGGAGATGCGCCGCTGATTCCTGGACTTGGCTACAAAAGGGGACACAAACCGCAGTTTGGCCACCCTCTCCGTTGTAGCCTATCTGTCGTCCACACTCTGTTGTGAATGATCAACCAAGCGAAAAACTTGCATTTTGATGTAGCCCAGACTTTCCAAACGGTCTTTAGAAGTGGTGTGGAGGTGCGCCCCTCGAACTGTAGCGAATAGGCCGATGAAGTGGAGTAGATACCGTGCTCTGTAAGTTTCCAAAAGATCGTGTCATTCGTGGCTTGATCTAAGGTTATCCCATCCAACTTCTCCCAAAGGATGGTAAACTCTTGTATGTGCCTGGCGGAAATGCCATTTGCCATGTCAACTTGCGAAATCCATAGATCATCAATGAGGGCCTTCCTGACAGAACAATCTTTCTTTTTGGAGATCTCAAAGATTTTAGGGACGATGTCCATCAGCCTGAGACCATCAAGCCAGGGGGATGTCCAGAAGCAAGCCTTGTCTCCGTTTCCAACCATGATCCTCGTTGCTCCTGCGAAAAGGTCCCTGTCAGTCTCGGTGCAAGGGGTGCCTAACTCAACCCACGGCTTTGGCTGCTCCGCCCACTCGTTCCAAAGCCACCTCAAGCAAAGGGCAGTGGCAAATTTGTCAAGGCTTAGGACACCCAGACCGCCCATAGCTTTAGGACTACAAACTCTGTCTCAATTGATTTTACACTTGCCACCAGTGACTTTGTCGCAACCGGCCCAAAGGAATGCACGTCGTAAGGCATCAATGCGCTTCATCACCTCCGCTGGCAGGATCAGCGAAGTAATGCTGTAGATAGCTATGGCGGTGAGAACCGCCTTGACCAGAACAGCCCTCCCAGGGGCTGCCATGAGGGTTTGATAAAATATTAATCAGGAATTTCAAAAAATATGAAATGTGTATAGAAAAAATGTTGACCATGTATTAAAGAAATGTTAATCTTGTATTCGAAAAATATAAATCAAGGGTTTGCAAATGTGTATAGAAAGATGTGAATATGTATTTAAAATGTGTTAATCTTGTATTTGAACATGATCAAGCATTTGAAAAGTGTTAAAATGTGTATAGAAAAAACTGTTGACCAAGTATTAAAATAAAGTTACTCTTGTATTTGAAAAATGTTGATCCAGTATTTGAAAACCAAGATGAAACGAAGAAAAACATTTTAAAAACATATTAAAATATTTTTGGCATGCTCTTCCTTTTTTTTGGATAGAAAGAAGGGTGCCGTGGGAGGGCAAGGGGTAGTTAAAACCGGAGAAATTAGTGAGGAAACAAAGAAGAACCGTAAAAAAACCCATAAAAAAACCCGCGAACAGCGAACGAAGTGCAGCGAGCGAACTCGATTGAGAAACCTAATGCGGATAAAAAGACAAAAATGGGCTGGCCCAATTGCTGCATCACAGATCAGATAGAAGTAAATGATGTGTCTTTCTTAAATGAAATGATCGCCGGTACTAAAATCAATGTTGATGTTTGATGCACCCAATTTATTGGACTGATTTATGGAACCTAGGTACACTAGAACCCACTTAGAAAGAAAGAAAAACAACAACTTGTGAGTTCTGAATTTTTTAATGAAAACAATCAGGCATGTACTAGATAGCTACGTATTCCATAGAAACTTATCCATATAAATGTTCACAAAATGGTATGGCCATGTGCGATCTAGCTAAAAAAATGAGAAATGGGATAGCTTCTAAGCACAGTTTTTAAACTTAAACTATAACATTCCCATTTTCTCATTTTCGTGCGGGTTGCAAATGATCATATTATTTTATGAAAATTTACATGTATAGGATTTGATTGAGATTCTAATCAATATTTATAGACATTACTTTTTACATTTTTAAGAGAATTGGCTGTCAAGGAAACTTTGAAAAAGAGCACTATGCAGACCCTTTTTGTTGTTGTTGACACGAGCTCCTCGGATGTCATTTGACCACAAACATCTGCACGCTCCTAGCGCAACAAGGATGTTGGATGCCTAAATATTTCAGGTTTTTCTAAAACAAAAAGGTAGTGTTGTTTTTTAATTTAGTACTATTCAGCGAGAGTAGATGAGCCTAGGCTCACCTCTGACTTACCAGGAAAATTGCTTCAACTTTAACGGGCCACACTAATTGTGGCCGATTTAGCAGTGGCAAGGACGATGCCACACTACTGCCTACATTGAGCGCCATAGCTATTTCTCGCCCAGATGGAGAAATAACTTCGCCACGGCGACTATATCTCGCTTCACGCAAGAGTTTCTTCCGTATCGCTGAAGCATTTTCCCCTGTGATGCAGCAATTGGGCCGGCCCATTTTTGTCTTTTTATCCGCATTAAGTTTCTCAATCGAGTTCGCTCGCTGTTCGCGGGTTTTCTTTTGGTTTTGTTTTTTACGATTCTTCTTTGTTTCCTTACTAATTTCTCCGGTTTTAACTACCCCTTGCCCTCCCACGGTACCCTTCTTTCTATCCAAAAAAAGGAAGAGCATGCCAAAAATATTTTTATTTGTTTCTAAAATGTTTTTTCTTCGTTTCATCTTGGTTTTCAAATACTTGATCAACATTTTTAAAATACAAGAGTAACTTTATTTTAATAAATGGTCAACAGTTTTTTCTATACACATTTTAACACTTTTCAAATGCTTGATCATGTTCAAATACAAGATTAACACATTTTAAATACATATTCACATCTTTCTATACATATTTGCAAATGCTTGATTTTTATTTTTAAAATACAAGATTAACATTTCTTTAATACATGGTCAACATTTTTCTATACACATTTCATATTTTTAAAATTCCAGATTTTTATCAAATGCAAGATTAAGATTTTATAATACATGTTGAAGAAAAATTCTCTACACATTTAACATTTTTCAAATGCTTGTTTAACATTATTTTCAAATTCTTATTTAACATTTTGCAAATACATAATCAACTTTTTCACACACATTATATATTTTTCGCATACATTTTGGTATAGAAGAGTTTTTTTCTACACACATTTAACATTTTTCAAACACTTGGTTAACATTTGTTTCACATGTTTTTAAATACATGATATTTTTTTTCACACACATTGTATATTATTTCGTATCCATTTTTGTATACACGAGATACATTTTTTCAATACATATTTAACATTTTTGAAACGCTTGGTTAACATTTTTCCAAATATTTTATGCAAAGTGTTTTTTGTAATACATTTTATATAGAATATTTGGAAGTACAAACAAAGTAAAAAAAAAGGAAAGCGAAAAAAATGAAAAAAATGAAGTTGTGGCCTCCAGCGCACCTGAGCTGACCCAACTCGCGCTGCCCTTGATGCGAGGGTTCCCTAGGTCTCGATATAACCGAGACGAGAGCTCCTATAGGACGCCTTATGCACCGGTTGAGCTTGTTGGCACCCGTGCACCCCCGTATCATGGGCCGGCCCAAGAAGAAGACAAGCACTCAACTAGTTTCACACATTTGCTCGATTATGTTAAGGGAAACGTTTGGCATCGGCGCACCGGCCGAACGCTCGGCCGGTGCCCCTCGCTCGCTCATTCTTTTCCACGTACGCTAGGTGGGCCTCAAGAAAAACGTTTTTTTTTCTTTTGTGCTTCTTCTTCCTCTCACGAGCGCCTCCCCCTGGAAGCATGTCCCCTCCCCCTCTTCCCGAGCTACGACTAGGCCACCACAACCTCCATCGCCGGCGGCCAGGCTCCCCTCGCCGGCTGCCATGGTTGCCTGCCGCCATGGCCAGATCCATCCCCTACCTCGAGCCTTCACGCGGGCGCATCCCCTCCCCCCCTTTCCCCTCCCCCCCGGGCTGTGACTGGGTGACCACGACCTCCATCGCCGGCGGCCAGGCGCTCCCTTGCCGGCCGCCATGGCTGCCTGCCGCCATGGCTGGATGCACCCCACGTATACTAGTGTTGCAACCGTCACCTAAAACAGCTTCAACGGCTGTTGAAAAAAGCTTCAACCATAGACAGAAAAGCTTGAATGGAACTGCACAACAAGGGGAAGCTGCAACCGCAGTTGGATTTTGTTACTACTGACGAAGTTTTTTGCTACATCCATCAGGCGGAGCTGCAACCTCATGACGATGATAACGATGATTTTTGTTGCAACCATAGTAGAATTTTGCTATTACCACTGAATTTTTTGCCACATCCATGTAAGGCGGAGTTGCGACCTCATGAAAGACCGCGACGCAACCATAGTAGAATTTTGCTTCTACTGGTGAAGTTTTTTTCTACATCCATGTAAGGTGGAGTTGCGACCTCGTGAAAAACGGCGACGGTGTTTGATTTTTGCTGCAATCGTAGTTTAGTTTTGTCACTATGGGTGAAGTTTTTTGCTACATCCATTTAAAACGGCGTTGATTGACTAACGGCCGCAGTCGACATAATTTCCTGCAGCGAGCATCAATGGTGAGGAGCGGCGGCCGAGCTACAACCGTTGCCGTCAAGAGCTGCAACGCAGGTGGAGTTGTTGCATGGGAACGGGCGACGAGGACAGCCGGCGAGGGCGGGGACTGGCGACGAGGACGACCGGCGACGAGGACGGCCGGCGAGGGTGGGGTCCGGCGGTGACGAGGAAGACCAGCGAGGGTGGGAACCGACGACCACCGGAGGGGACAGGAGGCGCCGCGCCGCGCTCCCCCAAATGGGACATGCGGATCCAACCAACTCCCCGAGGAAGAAGAGAGCTGGGGCGATTCGTTTTTTTTTGTTGTTACTTGGATCCAACAGCTGCGTGGCTCAAATCGAACGGTCCGGGTTGGATCAGCCGAAACTTTCGGCCGGCGCGCCGGCGCCTATAAGCGAGCGGTCCAGTCAACCAGTTAACTGCTCAACCATTGAATTTTTCGAAGAGAGAAAAATGAGGAAAAATAGCGAAAAAAACTATGAATTCACAATGTTCATGGAATTTCAAAAAAATACAACATACAAAAAGTTAATAGATTTGACAAAAAAATCATTGAATTAGAAACTAGTTCATCAAATCTGTAAGAAAGTTCACAAAACTCTAATAAAGTTCATCAGATTTCGAAAGAATTTCATGAAATTTGGACAAAAATCATTAAATAGGATTTTTTTCAGCAAACCTAAAAAAAGTTCATCAAATTTGAAAATCTAATCATCAAAACTGAAAAAGGCGTTGAGTTGATAAAAAAGGTCATTGATTTTAAAAAAGTTCACCGAATTTGAAAATGTCCGTATAATTTCCAAAATTGAAAAAATAAATAAAAAGGTAAAGGAGGAAAAGTAAATAATAGAACGAAAAAAAGAAAGAAAAACGATCCAGAACAAACCACAGCAGAATATGACAAATGAGAAAAAAATGGTCTGGGAGCTTCCTCAAGCTTCTCAAAACCGGAGCAGAATTCACATTGCACTCTAGAAATAGGCAGGCCCATCTCCCGCGATGTGCGTGGGAGGGGATGTGCGCCATTTGGGGGGAGCCCCTAGATGATGCTCGTGGGCGCAAAAATATGAGCTTCCGCTAGGGCGCAATCTAAATGGACCGGCCCATTCCCTGGTGCCGCAGCGAGGCAGTACTAAAAATCCGAAAAAACTACGCTGTGTCAAGGATTCAAACTCACAATCCTACGACAGATTGCTAGGGATCCTTACCACTTGAGCTACTGCGTTATAACGATTAGTATACTGTGTGCATACTTTAAGAACTAAATGTAGTGGCAGTCCCAAAAAACAAAAATATTCAACCATTGAACATTTTTAGTATACATTGAACATTTTCGTAATATACAATGAACATTTCTTAAATACACATTGAACCTTTTCTGATCTACGCTGAACAATTTGAAAAAAACATATTGAACCTCTTTGTGATATACACTGAAAATTTTGAAAATACACATTCCACATTTTTGTGACATACACTAAATAATTTGAAAATACACATTGAACATTTTTTAATATATGCTGAACATTTTTAAATACACAATGAATTTTTTCTTAATGTGCGGTGAACCTTTTGTTAAATATATGATGAACATTTTGTAATTCACGGTGAACTCTTATACAATACACATAAATAGAAGAAAAGTAAAAGTAGACATAAGAAACACAAACTGTTTATCATGCTAAAGTATTAATGCAAGAATACATGATAAAACATTTCCTTATATTATTAATGGACGGAAAAGGAAAAAAGAAGGAAAGAGAAAGATAAAACCAGAACAAAAAATAAACAGAAAGAACATGAAAGAACTAGAAAGGTAAATCAAAACAAAAAGGCAACAGAAGAAAACACAACAAAACCACTGAAAACCAGACAAAACATTGAGAAAATCAAAAGCAAAAAAAACACAGAAGAAAAAACACAGGAAACAACAGCGGTGGAACAAAATTCGATTTTTTTTTGTGCGTACGTGGGCCGGTCGAACCGGACGCTCGGCTCAGCGAAGGCTCAAAGTTCTGACGCAACGAGCGTCAAATATGGTCTGCCAACTGAGGGCACCGTAACCGCTCCAAAAAAAAGTTGAGGGCGCCTATAGGAGGCATTTCGATTTGGATTTCAAATTTTTATCTTTACCTAATAATAAAGCAAATTGGGTTTCTGATCGTCCGCCATGGCATTTTTAAAAAAAGTCTCTCTATTTCAGAGAATTCAACCCACAGTCCTGTTTTAAGTTAAAACGAATCTTTTTTCGTATTTTACACAAAAGTTGCTGTGTTTTCTTGAAATCAACCCGTAGTCCGGATTTAAGTCACACCCGAACCGTTATTTTACATTTTCAAACCCCCCCCCCAATGTTTTAGGTAATTCATTCGCGGATCATAAAGTCAAACAAATGCTTTTTTAAATCATCCATATCTTTTAAACCGTAACTCCGATTTGAACATGTTATATATGAAATTTGATTAGAAAAATATGTAGAATATGAATATAAGATTATTTTTACCTGTTAAGTATTTTTAAATATTATTTTGGAATATATTTAAATCAAACAAATGATTTTCTAAATTATCCGTATCTTTTCAACAATAACTTTGATTTAAACATATTATATATGAAATTTTATTAGAAAAATGTGTGGAATCTAAATATGATGTTAATTTTACCTGTTAATTTTTAAAAATATTATTTTGGAAGCAAACTTATAATTTGTAGTGCAAGATCCGTTTTTCTTTCGTACTGGTGGCGATCCGGATTGCAAATAAACACCCCCACTATAATCATATAGGGAAAAGAAAATATCGATAACTACACATGCATACCTCTGAAAAATGTCGCATGAGAAAACAACAGATTTCTCATTGCGAGAGTGAGAGAAAGCGAGAGAGAGGGAGAGGGAGAGGGAGGAGAGAGGGAGAGAGAAACGCCTTAGGATTAACCATATTCAAACACATTTTTTGTTGTTTTGTGTGAACACCGAGGCCATCGCCAGCGAAGGTGAGAAGGAGGATAAGCGGCAACACAAATATGATGCCTCGTAAAAATAAAGGAGATGGACCTATTGTGATCTTCAGTGATGGTTGTTGGGTTAAAAGCGTGTGTTATATATTCTCTCCCGTTGCAACGCACGGGCTCTTTTGCTAGTAAGAAAGAAAAAGACTCCTGCGCCCAAATGGCAAGCGAGACATAGGGCCCCAACTGCCTGGATTGAGTGCCACAACTATTTCTTGCCCGGACCGAGAAGTAACTTGTAATCGCCTCGTGGCACGATTGAGGTTCCAGCCCAGTACTGTAACGACTCTGTGTCAGGCACTTATCTTTTGCTAAAAAAACAAACTAGCCTTTTATCTTTTCTTATTTCTGATTTTTCTGACTGGTGCTCACCACTTGCACTCGCTTTCTTTGCCTTTTCCTTTTTTCTCATTAGTTATTGTTATTATTTTTTATTTTCAGTTTTTTTCCAACACAAGTCTACTTCGTTTGTACATATGGTATATTTTTCGTATGTAGCAAGAACTTTTCTATACACAATTAAATTTTTCTAAATTCATAAATAAAACATTTTTATATTATATGTTTAATCGTCTACTTTTTCAAACACATTGTAGGTTTCTTGTAATCATTTAAAACATTTTTCCACACATTTGAAAAATATCAAATACATGATTAATATTATCTTAAAATACATTTTGAACATTTTTTGAATGTGTGTTAAATATTTTCAAATGCACATTGAAACATTTCTGTTCAATGATATGACATCTTTTTTAGACAATGTGAATATTGTATTACGTTGTACATAACATTTTTTAAATGTCGCAAACACAATGCGTGAACATTTTTTAAGTAACCTGTCCCTTTTTGAAAGGTATGAAACTTTTTCTTGAATTACGCAATTTTTTTATTTTATAAACAATTTTAAATATCTCATGTACATTTTTAAATGAGCATTTTTAAGATGTTGTGAACATTCATTTTAACAGCACAAAAAAATCACACCATGTAGCATTTTATGAATTCGTGGTTTTTATATTTTATAGCAAATTTAATTTCTTGGTGTATATGTATTTAGATTATTTATTTTGAAAATATGAAAAAACGAACTAAGCCACTTGGGTCGACCCAGTAGTAGCAACTGGGAGGGCGCCTTGAGATGACCTCCTCTGATCTCACAACACGCAATACGTAGTTGCTCCCTGGATTGAGCGACCTAGTATAGGAGCGGCAATGCTACACGCACGGGCTGGATTTTATGGATTCAATGGGCTGTGCTTATGTGGCAGTTTCTGATTTGAGATGAGAAGGGAGGTGGGGCCCACCCATGAAAATCGGGGTTGGGGGAGGGGGGTTAATTAGCTTGAGTATCCCGTGAGAGGCCCGTAATCTTTCGTGTGTCTAGGATTATTGGTATAGGAGGGGAGGTACTATATGTCACTTGCTGCGTCGAATTGTTGAGCAAATACACGTAGAGCGCCCCGCCTGGGCCACCGACTAGTACTTAGGGCGCTTGCCTATAGCGTCCCTGGTTTTTCGGTTACGACTTGGGTTCTTGTTGTGACCCGGTTTTCTTATAGCTACTCTTCCTATAGTGACATCGTTGCAAGCTCATTTTTTTTTCTGAAGAGCGCCTGTTTTCCAATACCGAGCGTTCATTTCCTGTTGCGATATTGTACCAGACCGATTTTTTTAGCAGCACTATTGTGAGCAGGTTCCTGTAGCGACCCCACACTACAGCGGCTTACTGTATAACAAGCGGTTCAAAAAGTTGTGAAATATGGGGAAAATAATGAAACTGCCAACATTTTCAAGTTTGTGAGCACTTTATGAAAACATGAGCAATTTTTGAATATATTGATCAAATTTAATATTGTGATTTTCTTCTGTCGTTGGATCCATGCATCCGCTGATTCCCATGGACGTCGCGGTACAAGGCATTTCATTTTCGCTTGCCACTTTCATTCTCTCTTACTCAGACTAGTACCATCACACAGATCAACTGTTCGTGACCTAACATTGCATACTCTCTTGGCTGCTTCTGCGCTCTGCCAAAAGCTTCGTTCAGCGTGGCATATTTCCCTCGCCCCACGGCATATCCTCCGCCGGATCCATCGTCGTGTCCTGTCAAGCTGCTCACAAATTATTAACTTGCGTAATTTGCATTATCCGAAAGAGCTGCCCCCTGCATAGAAAGAACTCGTGGAGAAGGTTCGGCTCTGCTGCGCAGATTTTGAGTATGATATCGTTGTCAGTAGCAGATGAATGGCCGGGCTCCTGTTTTTCGGTCGTTCGAATATTTAGAGTTGTGTAAGGGGCAACCCGCGAATTTTCTTCTGCATCCGTCCGCGAACACGGATGTGGGAGGACATCCGTATACATCCGGCCAACAATTCGAACCAACTTATGAAATTCGATTAAACCGGATGGATTTCATTTAAGTTCAAATATAATTTACATAAAAAGGTCGTCGATATTTTGACCGTTTTACTAAAAACAAGAAAAAAAAATCTAAATGCTATACCGGACGACCACCTCGTACGTGCGGCCGCCCTGCCCTGCCGCACCGCCGTCGTTGTGGTCCCTCCAACGGCGGTACGGAGCCGGAGGGCCACGACAGCCTTGTCCGGCGGCTGCCATCCGCTCGCGGAGGAGCCGCTCCGCCTCCTGCTGCGCCACGCGGAGTGCCGTCATGGCCACTGCCGACGTGGCCTTCGGAGTCCTGGCGGCAGCCTTGCCGCGACAGGCATCGGCGGAGCAGTTGCTAAGCGACCACACTTCGCCAATCTCAACGAGCTCGTCGTCAAGGAGGCGGCGACGCCTGGCGGCCGTCTCCATGGTGGTCATGTAGCGATCGAGCGCCCACACGGCGACGAGGTCTGGGTCGTTGCGGACCCAGTCCGACGCCACGTCACTCTTGAGGAACGCGGAGCGGCGACTGACATTGCGCCGGTCGTACCGCTCCTGCTGCCAAGCCGCGCGCTCCGCCTCAGACACGACGGCCCTCAAGCCTGAGGGACCGCCGAAGTAGTGGAGGAGGCGGCCTTGTGCCTTCTTGATCGCAGGCGGCATTTCCTCCTTCACGACGAGGCGGTGGTGGCACTATGGCGACAACGGCGCGTCGATGCGGCCATACCGGTTGCATGGCGGGGACGCAAGCTCATCCTTTACGGCGTCCGATCTGGACGCCGCGGTGGTGCGGGGGGCGAGACCGGCTCCTTCACGCGGCGTCCGATCTGGACGCCGCGGTTGTGCTGGGGCGGGGCCGACTACTCCTTCATCGGCAGGTGTGGGGCTGGGTCTTCAACGTTTTCCTAAGAGGTGACGAGGTGGGCGACCAAACAAT